>SGJC01000609.1:0-15294 GCA_009887335.1 Henneguya salminicola
TAAATTTCGACGTTTTTAATCGCATCTGAATAAAACGCCGTCGTGTGCATTCAGTGCTTTGTGATCTAACTTTTTGCCAAAGATTTATTATCCCTAAAATTTAATATAATCTTATAGAATTTCATTTCAGTCAGTATTAAAAAAACACCTGGTTTTAAGAAGTTACACTTTTACAGGAAAATATTTTTTATGTTATTTATTTATTAATGTGCTTACATGTGTTAAATTAATAAAATTGATGAGCTTAAAGCAAATTACGATATTGTTAATTTGACCTGCCATTAAATATTGTGGCGTGGGCTTCAGAGGGGTTACCAACTTGTATAATACCTCGGCTCCTATGAAAATCTGACTTTAATATGAATGTAAAAGGTTCTTTACAGCTTTCTGTATATTTTGCTATTTAGTTTATAATTTTTATACATATGACTGACTTATAATGCAAGCTTGCATACCCCCTCTGATCTATCCTGTTTTTTTAGCAACATAATCATCGTGATACAGAGGATTCCAAATACTTCACTCACAGTATATATAAACAGCAGAACAAGACTGTCAAATATACCCATTGCATATTGGATTGCATTTAACTCGCGAATACACATCAACCCTGAGCTTTTTTTTAATCCCATAAATCACAAATCTTTCTTATTCGAATCATTTAATATGGTGTTTTTTTTTAACATTTTTGACAATGAACCCGTATTTTTTCCTAGATATAGCTCGCAGATCAAAGTGTTTAAAAAGTACAAGTTTACACATAAAATTTATCCCAATATAATAGGCTTCCTATTTCCCAAATAAAAGGTTGTTTAGAACGAGAATAACTTTCATACTAGAATAAATTATTCTTATAAACTTCCTGCAATATATTTTGAACGCAATCTTGTATAAGAAAATTGTAATGTTGAGGACAGATGGTATAGCTTCTCACAAACTGGCAATGGAACATATTGTTTTATATCAAAGCCCATGCAAGCTAATCTCAACGATTTGCCTTCGCCTGTATTTGGTTTTAAGCATAGAAAGCTTTTTGAGTAATGTTTTACAATATTACGTTATGTTACTTCGTTCTATTAACGTGTAGGTAGCGAAGTATATTCATAATAGAAATAACTGATAATAGAATGAAAATTTTCTGATCAAAATTTTCAAAATAGCATGGGTTGACTATTTTTTCAATATAAAATTCAAGCTTGGAAACATTGTCGAAAATTTTATGTTCATTTTTATTTTCCACAAAATTAGTTTTTTTTAATTATGTAATTTTTTGTGACATTAAAAATTTTGACCTCTTCTATGTGACACGTTTAATTCCTCAAGTCGTTTAAATATATCAGTCAAATTAAAATAAAAGTTTATCCCGCCAAATTTCATCATCCATATTAAATAAATAAGAGATAGATTTCGTGATAAATATTGATGGTTCGTATAGTCGTTCAAATATGCATTCCATTATTCAGTTAAGAAGAGTTTATCGTCATTCTCTATCAAGTGATAACTCTCGATTCTCAAGCTCTTCATAAATAGTTGCAATAACTTGAAAATTCTGTAGTTAAGCTGTTATAAAATTTATTACTTAACTGAAAAAATATAATTATTCAGACCATTAATGTATCCTTTACATCGCTTTCATGAAATTTATCGATCAGAAGTTAAGAACCTGATTTTTCATCCTAGCCATAGCAATTGAGATATTTACGGCCTTTGATGTTTCGTGGTACGCACAATATCAATGCATTCATTTCATCAATTATCTGATTCTGCAAGAAAATTGAAGAGCCTTTTGACAATCTCTCTCCAAGGATTCTATGAAGCATAACAGAAAATCTTCTATAATTTCATGTTCCTTTTATAAATGTTTCCATTAGAGCAATATTTGGAACTATTTTGAAAAATCGAAGCCTTTAGAACATTTATTGAAAAACATCTTAATTTCAGTCTTTAATCTATTGAGATTTTATAAAATTCGTCCTATTTTTTAATCTTCTTCCAATTTTATACTCAGACAAACAGAATTTCTGTAATTTTGTCAGTGTGTCCTTTTTTTTAAAACTGCATCGCAATTATCAACTGCAAATAATAAAATTTTATCCGTACAATTGATTTACAATTTCTTAGCTAGAGACACTCAACGCTTGTCGAAATTTTTAAATCGTTATTAATAAGAATATGATAACTATTGTCTCCATTTTCAATGCTTTATTATTAAAAAATATTGTCTATTTGTACCTGAATCGCAATATATTATTTGAATAAAAGCTCGTTTAATTTTGTATGTTTGCTTGCTTATCCTCCGACAAAACTATGAACACCTTCAGTAGAACTAAACATAATGTAATTCTCATCCTATTTTATTTTAATTTTGATGTTTTCTTTCTCTCCCGCGAGCCAATGCCCCTGTGGTACGGCGTCCCTAAAGGGAAGAGGTTGGGTGTGATGTTTAGTGGGAGAGACCCCCACACTACCGCTGAAGCATACCAGTGGTGCCTACCTGGCGTCTGCATGGGCAGAATGGGGATTTTGTGCATCCAATCGATGGAAACAAAATTGTAAGGATATTTGGAAATTCGTTTTATGTATTTTATAATTCAACAGCTATTTTTTAATATTTTTTCCTAACTTATAGCTTGACGAATGTTGCAAGCAATGTCAGTAATACAATTTTTGCTACAGTCATAATGTCTTAGATTAATTTTATTGATGCTTAATATTTATAATGTTTTTTCATTTATTAACACCGGGCAATTATTTTTTTTTATGAATTAAGTTTACTATTTATGTTAATTTTTCGGTTTTGATTTGATGAAAATAGTTCTTGCGCACGTTGTTTAAATTTAATAAAATAAAAAAAAAACTATTAATATTTTAGTATGTTTTTGACCATTAAGTTTTGGATGTAGTTATTTTTAGTTATTTGCTATTTTGTGGGGTGTAGTAAGAAGGATGAGATTGATTAACATTAAGCTTGAATTAGTGCAAATGATTATAATTTCGATCTTTAACGAAATTTTGGAAATTAAAACAATTAAAATATTCGGAATCGACGACTAACGAAGTGGAATCAAATGTTGATACGAATTTGCAATAATAATATTAATTAAATATAAAAATAAGAACTAAAACTTTAAAAAAATGAAAGTGTTTTGATATCTATCATCAGCTATTTTGACCATTAGGAATATAACTTTAAACGCCTATTAACAGATATCCGCTTATTATTTTTCGGTTTTCAAAAAAATATGAGGAAGTTGCAAGGTTACCTCACGAATTATTTTAATATTTATTTTATAGCCATTAAAAAAAAATAATTATTGCAGTACATTAAATTCATAATAATTAATTTTTATTTTTTTCACTCAATGCACATTTTTGATCAAAACTAGAATAGGACCCTGTCTACACGGTGCGCGCATGCGCAGGCAATCTGATGTTTCCATCACGCCATGAACCATAATATATTTTCTAAAAATATATGAGAATAATGTCATAAATAAAAATATTGGGAATAGGATTATATTTTACTAAATAGACGTATTATAAGAAAGAAAATACTAATATAATGTGCGCATGTTCATAAAAAATGGAAGAGGATTCTATTGTAGCATTCAACCGCGACATAACCTTTGCAGCAATATTTCTGTACATGACTGTATTTAGTTTTATGAATTTTTTATTTTTGGCAAAACTCGTTTAGTTTTAGTTTTCTTAATTTAGTGTGTCCATTTCAAGTATAATCTTAAATCTAATACAACATATTTTATTGCAAGCGTGCCAAAAAAGATAATTTATAAGAAAATATTGATTTTTCTATGATCAAAAAGAGCGGGTCAGATTCTCCTCTAGAATACGTTATTGAAATTCCTTTCCGGCTTTCCAACCCATACACGAGTATATAAACCGAGGATTACCCTATGGAATCTTCAGTATTTCGATCTCTAAACAACGAAGAATTGCAACTTCAATACATAAAAGCCAGCCAGTATATTTATGTCGGTTAAATAGAAGAGATTATTCTCCGCCTGTGTCAGAACTTTGTGTAAAATTATATATGCCTATTAAACGTTAAAAAAAAGATTATAAAAACTATCCCCAGCTAGGCAATTAAAAAAAAATCCATCCGACTTACAAATGGGAATTTGTGTGCAGTTACCGACAAAGCGCTTCATTTTTAGTTATTTGTCAATATTTAGTTGCACTAATTGATGGGACGGGGCAGATCAAGATATTGAGCCTCATTCAAACTCAATCAAAATGGAGAGGAATATTGATTTGTCAATGTAACAATACATGATGAAGATTGCGATAACAATGATAAAATTAAATCCTTCCCGTACTGACTATTCGCTTGGAATATTTTTTTAACTTATATCTTCATGATTCATCGGATATTTAAGGTTGAAAAAGTGAAAAGGAAAAATTTCGGTTTATTATTTTGGATGGCTTTTATAAAAAATAATTTATTAATTTATTGTAAAATAGTGATACCCACACAGTACAGAGTAAGCTAATTTAAAACAAAGTCTTGAACGAACACAATGAATATTTCCATTGTTATACTTCGGTATTGATCGTATTTCATGCGAAAAAATTTTCATCATGGATGCCCTGAAACACCCTTATTTTTTTACTTTATTTTTATCGATAATATTTCTATTTAATGTTGGAAAATAAAAAAAATCGTCGTTCTAATTCGTTTTTATATATAAAAATGTAAAATTTAGTTTTGGCATGTCATTATTTTTAACATTAATTTTTTTATTTTATCGATACGTCTATTTGAATATTAGCCTGAATGATACAATAGAACCGCCCCTCCAATATATATCAACGTGCGCACATTATAATCGTATTTTCTTTTTTAAAGTTGATCTATTTCGTAAAATATAATCCTATATCAATATGTTTATTTATAACTTTATTCTCATATATTTTTAGAAAATTTGAGTTAGTTCTTGGAGTTTGGAAACATAAGATAATTTGCCCATGCTCATAAACACACGAACTCTCTTCTATTCTACCTCTGATCAAAATATTAAACCTTTTCAATTTTCTATTCGATGAAGTATTCGAAAACAAACGCTTTGACGAATCCCACTTGATTGAATTTAATCATGCGCCTGTGGTTTAGGAGGCTTTTTAATTTTGTCGGAATGGTACTCAATTCTCTTTCCTATTACTGTCCTCCAAACAGCGATGTTTGAGTGAGAATAAATGAACTGCTCATTTAACCGAGGATTGTATCGTACACGACCGTTATTAGTTCTCCTAACAAACTCATCGTGTACTCTAAATATGATCCTCATGATCAGGGTAATTCTTATCTTCCGTGTTTTTGTAAAATAGTTCAAAAATCGTCGAACATGTTCATATCTTTTATTTTTGATTTGATAAACGAATTGTTCGATAAAGTTCTTCATTATTGACTACTATGATCAATGAAATTTTTTCCATCATGTTTGATGAGAAATTAAGGTTTTTAATTATGCTTTTTTTAAATTTTCTAAAGGAGGCTATTTTTATGTTTGAAATAACACCCTACGAAGGTACTTTCATTTAAGTCTTGTTCACAGCGTTAATGAGAGCTTTCCCAAATTTACGGTTACTTATCTTTGTAATAAAAATATTTATAAAAAAAATTAAGATTAAGGTAATGGAGAATATATTGTAACACAACTGCGCATGTTTTACGGTTAAGAGAAAAATACGCATGAGCCATTATCATTAGTTAAGGCGCCATGGCCATTGGGCATTCCGTGAAGGGATGGCGGTAGCAGAGCTAAAAGCAAGGCCGATAAATTTATGTGTATTATATCTCATGAAAGATAAACATTCATCTGTGACCTAAATAGGCATGTAATAAAATTCTCCACGAGCATACCCGACCAACAATGTCTCATAAATGGTTTACTTTTGTCAAAAAATTTACCTTGATTTGAAATGACAGGTTAAATGATGTACACAAATTATTGATTCCCTTCTCTCTCTGATTTTGGTGCAACCCAATTGTTTAAGAGGAGGCGTGTAGATTGTGTTATATTGTTTTCCGAAGTAATAACAAAAGGTTTTGGTAAATTTAGGATTGAAACAAATTCAAAGATAAACACTTTTGATATAAAATCTGTTGACAAAAATTTCAGGCTGTACCTCGACTAAAATTGAGGCATTCCCGATGAATTCCATTTTTTGAACACATTTGGGAACTCCTTTAACGTTGTGCCATTTGAACCAAATATTAAACTATTATTGCAATTTGTAGTTATAGTTATTGCGGCAAGAATAAAGTATTCTTCTAACTACTGCTTTGATTTATTATTTGAATCCGTTAAAAAATAACCGTCGTTTGATGTTCGCGTAATTTAACTCCACTTTCTTTACAATTTTATGCAGACGCAATATATTATTGAGGTGTTGCTCTCTTATCCATTTTTTTAAATACAAATTAATTTTTTAAACATGTATAATATTTTTTATATTATGTAAGTATAATTTTTGGTAAAAAAAAACAAGCCTATTTAATTGTAGAGCATAGTTGCACATTTCGCAAAATTCGTCCTTCTGAGTAAAGATCAGTAAAACCGCTTCAACTCGCAACATACACGCTGAGCATGCCTGCTGTAAAATAGTTTTAGGCATGCGTAACATATAATTATATAATCTATATTATAAGACTGGCTACTGGTATTTACGGTTTCCTTTTGATTATTTTTTAATTGTCAAATACTTTCAGTCAATCTTAGATAAGCTAACAAGAGATTTAGGTCAAATGAGAAGTATGATATCCGAGTGCAAAGTTATCATTGACAAAAATATAATCAAAATTAAGACACACTATAATTGCTGAATTAAAGTTAACTCAGTCGAATAAATTATTTATAAAGTGTGTACATTTTTTTAATAACTTGAAACTTGTTAAATTATGAATTTTCTATGCTTCAATATTAAATATCTAAATTTATTGTACATTCTAAGTTATCCGGTAAATTCCAATTAAAAAAAAAGTTTATTTCCTCAGCCGCAGTTTGCACGCTTTCTATTGTCTGTAAACTATATTTTAATACCGCTTCCATGTGCAACATTTCTCACATCAGATGTGGAAAATTTTCCTCTTAATGAATTTGGATGAAATCTTTGAGCTCTATAAATATTAATTCATATTAAACTGTATAAATTTGGTTGGGCCTAAGAATTCTCTATATTTTTCAACTGCTCCATCTCTGTATAAAACCATTGGTAAAATATTTCCACTGCCTTTTGTTAGATGTAGAAAGACTTACATATAAATGTGATAAGTCTATCGTAAAAGAATTTTCCTTGAAAAATAATAAAAAATATACCTTTATGCTGTTTATAAAATTGAAGTGCCCTTTCCCTCGATATTGTATGTAGAAACCCTAACTGAACTATTTTAAACTCCAAAGAAATTAATTGTAGAATATGCTGAATTAAGGATTATAAATACACGTGGAAAGAAATGATTGAATGTAACATCTGGCTTAAGAAATGTTAATGTGTGCTTTCCAGGAATAAAACTCATGTCAGAACCCAAACTACGCATGTGCGTTCAATTTTAAACTTCCCAAAAGAACTCATTTTATTAAAGATAAAGCTGATTTACGCGGCAAAATAACTTCAAACTTAGAATTAATGACAAAGAATTTCTATAAGTTTTTTTTAATTTGAGATGAGCTTTAAGAGTAAGGGGGCTTGTAAAATTCTCAAGGTCGTGAAATTTTTAATTTAGTTTATACGCATGCGCATGCCGACAATATCTTCCCAGGCTGGTTTCTTCTTAATTTTCTGTTAACGTCCGTGAAAGAATTTAAATATCACTGAACACAGTTTTATGAGTTTAATGTCTCAATGTACAGAATAGGTATTTAAACCAGATCTATGATATAATTATGAAGATGAAGGATTAGACGAATGCGAAACGAGTTCTTATGGCGATTTAACTTATATTAGAGATTAAAAAAAAATCTAAAAATTCAATCCATTTATCCATTTTAATACGCCCAACATGGTTTTAATTAAAAACTCCTATTTTCAATCTAACATATTAGTTTTTGATTGGAATAGGATAAAAATGAACTATTTACAAGCTTAAATGCTTTATTTTGGTCATTTTGTTAAATTCATTTTCGAGATTGAAAATTATTAATTATGTATTCTCTGTAAATGGAACAGAAAACTTGACGGTTAAAAACGCATTATTTTTTAATATATTTTACGTGATGTATTGTAAAACAATAAACATTTTCTTCAATTTTCAATAAGTATTCCTCGACAAGTATAGTTAAGAAATTATTATGAAAGTTATAAAATTCGAACATAAATTTTATCCAATTGCATTTTTAATATTTTAAGCAGCAAAATATCATGGGTTAAAAAATATACATTAATGTTTTAAAATAAGATTTTTTTTCTATGCCATTGTCTGATGGTAATTTTATTTGGAATGTGTAATAGTATCCCTTAAATCAAGATTTATTGAATATCATAATTAATTTATGTTGCATTGCTACCGAGCATGCGCATTTATTGTGAACAAGAATTCTACGCGGCCGTTTTTTGTCTGTGTTTGGAGGAATGCCAGAAGAAGAACAAAGTTATATTATACTCTTATTTTTTATTCAAAATAGTTTTTTTCAAGCATAACGTTATATCTGTTTGAAATAACTTTCTATCGTGTAATATTATGTAGCTGACTTGAAAATTTCACAAAATAGATCCTATTTTCTCTTGTGGATAGAAAAATGCCTTTTCTAATTTTTCACCGTTTCAAGTTGATTTTATAAGGGATCAATACATCTGCCACATCCCAAACATGAAAGTCTAACCTTACTATATATTTTCGTTTGCCCCCCCCCCCCCCTCGAATTTTATGCTTAATTTTATCGATTTTTTGTACGTAAACGGGCAATATTTCTTCGTTATTTCCCACCTGCATATGGTATGATATGTCAGAAATTGATCGTCCACGTAGAAAACATTAACCCTGCCGAATAATAATGAGGCTGGCAATTTATTTGTAGATTCGTTGGTTTACAAATTATACAAAAACAGTCTTCCACGTCAGATTAACTCTTGTTGACTTATTTATGAAGTAGTATTTCAATTTTTTGATTGCAACTCTAGGTCAAACCTTTATTTAATTAAAGGCAGGCTGTGCAGAACTTTCTATTTACACCTATCAATTCCTTCAACCAATCCAATACATTATTTTTGAACTTTATGCCTTGGTCGATTTTTACGTATTTATGTATTCAAATCGACAAAATAAGTCTCTGTTAACATAAGCCAGTTCACTTACTGCCTGCGTTCTTAGGGGGGAGTCGCAGCCCATATTGTATATTGCACAGTCAACTCGATTGTGTAGTAGAATTCTTCTTTTGTTGTCGTCGACTGCCGATCAAATCAACTCCCCCGTGTTTGAAGCTCTAGTTGGGGCTATCGGTTCAGGTGAGTACCCCTTTTGCCAACAATACGCTCATGCCCAATTTAATACCGTTGACATGAATAATTTTTTTATTTGGGTGTACTTTGTTAATACACTGATGATCCCCCTTGATTCAGATTCCTCGATACAAATATATACCTTATAAATATTTTTTCATAAAAATATAAATAGAGCAAAAGCCTTTGGAATATATGTATCTCGATCCCTTTATTTTATGTATGCCATTTTTTTTAGTTGTCACCGGTTAATGGCACTTTTCAATGAAATATACAATTATTTATTTGGACATATTTTTATTAATCCATAAAATCAAAAACTAAATTAAATATGATTTACATTGATATTATCCATTCAAAACGATGCGCATGCACAGGCGATGCCAAATATTCAATTACCTTGCCCCACTCTGACCATTTGATATAATGACCAAAATGAAAGTTGAAAATTTGAACAGTGAAATTTTAAGCCAACCAAACATAAACTTTTAGCGTATTTTAATCAAAAACTTACCTTTGTGTGAAAACGGAAATTTTCGTGTAAAATCAACGGAATTTTATTAAAATAAATGAATAAATTCAATTTTTAGATTTATTACAAACCATGAAATAATTTAAAGGCCAGCAAACACTCCTTTTACAACATCTAATCCTTCAAAAACTTTAATTTTAATATTATATTTTACATTAACACACATTTTGCTGATTAAGTCGTTCAAACGCTTTAAAAATGTTCTCTCAAGATGAAATTCTTTAGCGGACAATAAAAGATTTAATAAAAACTCGCACGCGCGTTTACAGATGAATGATTGCATTTTAAACAGATTAACAAAATTTTAATCAACACTTGGAAGTAATGCTATATCAGTTTTGGCATAAATTTTTACAATATGAACGCAGGAGGAGTGGGGTGGCGTTATATGCGGTGCAATTTAATATTTAATGGAAGAACGTTGTTCAAGGAAGATAAACACATCATTTAAGCTGATGGTAACCAAACTATATGCTCCGGGAATTGACCACACTGCAAATTCCATGGACGATGAACGAGATCTCGGCCTTCCCATCGTTGGGGAAGAGTCAGTTGGATTCTTGAAGGAAAAAGTTTAGAATCTCCTGATTTAAGTGATGCTTATTAGATCCTAGTCCATTTATGAATTGGGCTAAATTATTATATAGAACCCCCCCCTCACCTTCTTCATTTGTTACGAGCACGCGCGCAATATATTAGTATTTTCTTTCTCATAATTTTTATATTTCGTAAAATATAATCATATTCTGAATATGTTTATTTATAACGTTATTCTCATCTATTTTTAGAAAATTTGGCTTAGTTCATGGCGTGTTAGAAACATCGGATGGCCGCGCATGCTCTTAACAATGTAGGGGGAGTCTTATTCTACCCTTGATCCATGCATTTAAATCAAATTGTCTAGAATCATTTTTAAAAAGGAATTTTGATTAAAATATAACAATTTTATGAAGTTCCTTAGTTCATTTCCTTATATGAAGGATAGTAAATTAAGAAAAACGTTTGACACAAAAAATCCAATTAAAAACAATTTGCATTAAAATACAGAGATTTACCATTTATTTTGATTCAAGGCATGCGCTAAATGTTTTTCAAGCATTGTTTTCTCCATTAGATTGGCTAAAGCATTTATAAAGCTCCTCTTGTTTAATTATGATTCTCTTCTATTTTTTAGAAATATCTTACATTTTAAATCAATATACTTTTTATTTTCTTTCTCCAAATGTAGTTTTTGTTAAGATTGCACTTATGTTCCATATTGTTATTACAGTTACTCATTTATACTTCCATCTTTTAAACCTTTAATATTAACTTTCTTGAAATATATTAATTGAATTTAGTATAAAATCGTTCTAATATTTGTTTGTGCGCAACTGCCAATTTTTTCATACATTAAATAGTTTTTTCCTCCTGCCTTCTCAATCTGGCTGAATCCATATTTAGAGGCACAGCGCTAGTTTTTAGCGTAAGAATTTTGGTTGATATTTTATGTTTTTTCACCATAGCTTGCTGTCAGATTATATTTTTACTTTTTGATTGTAATTTTCACGATTTATGGCTAAGTTTTAGTGTGTGGGCTCCTAAACTTGGATAGATTCATAACATGCTATAAAAATTAATTGGACAATTCTCAAATTATGAACACCATATTTTGTAATTTATGGTAAAAATTTTATTTTCATTTGCTAACACGAGGTGCGATCGAAACCGATATATAGAGAGATGTTCGTTAATTTCCGGCTTACGAAATATTCATCTAATTTTTTTCGGATGGCATATTTAGAAAGGTTTAACAGCATCGAGAAAGGCGCTTAAAGCCATAAAGGAACATGTGGTATTGGTTCCCGCTTAACTGCAAGGTTTATTACATGTAAAAAATGCGCAAAAGCGAATAAAAAGTTTTCATGCAAGAAGCATAAAATTACAATAAATATCTAATTTAGTTGATAGATGTTGACAAGAGAGTCAGAGTTATGGGATATTAATAATTTATCATTTCTTAAATTATAAATGAAATAAGTTACCTAAAATATTTAAGAAAATCAATTGTCGATTGGCATTGATATATCACACCTAATATAGTTTCGGATGGAAGTTCAATTATGCTTATTTTTCCAGAATCAAAAGAGCAACAAATCCGATTGTCTCGAAGAAACAGAGCATGCTCGATATTCTCCTAACAATCAAATTATTAAAAAAATACAAGAAATTCGATATCGTGTATTAAGCGCTGCTTCGGAAGATCCCAGATACATATTAAACCCTTATTTCCTGAACTTTTTTCATGGGCATTGCCCACAGCTACAACTAACTGGTTACTAAAACATCAATAAGCTACTTACATGGGAATTAATGTATGAAAAACGATGTCTGAAAAATGTAAGTGATTATTTAAGACACAGATTTCGCTAAACCCAACAAGATTGACGACTATAATTAAAGGAGTATCCTCAAACAAGGCGAACAATAAATGTTCATTCTCTGAAAGATACAGCTCCGAAATCCCTCCATATTTAATATATGAAAAAACGTGCAATAACTTTTGTGTATTTAAACCAAAAATGTTAATATTTCCTGATACATCGCCAAACGCGATTTTCCAATCATCTGCGCGCCCGAATTTAACATAAGGTACATGGTATTCTCGGGAATCGGTTGATTTACCAAACGTTCGATACTGCATGGTTTCAGGCTTCCATATCTGGATACATCCATCTGACATACCAAATATTACTACCAATGAAGTTCTATCAAACCATTTAGCCCATTGAAGACTATCTGTCTCTATTCGATATACAGGAGTGATCCAATTATCCAACTGCCAAATTAAAACAAGTCCTGACAGATCTGCGCTTAATAAAATCGACTTCTGATGAAAATTCACGGAAGTAACCGTCTCATTATGCGCCTTGATATTATTAATGCAAATTCCGCTGAATAATTCGTATATATTGATCATATCATCCATTGCCCCAGTGGCTACAATTGGGGGGTCATGCTGTAGGCATATGTCGACGCAGCAGATAGCTCCTTTCACATTTGAAATTATTACGCTAGGATTTATTACATTTATATCAGAGGTTTGTTCGTTGAAATCGGATACGGAATCTTTATAACAATTAAAGCTCAACTACCATTTATTTCATCTGAGTCACATGTTATAATCTCATTCGCCATATCATCGTTTATAAAAAATTCTGAATGTTCATCATCTGAGTTTTGCATCTTTGTACTTCGACGTAAACCAATCTGTCAGCAATACGCATGCGTGAAACGTGAGTTTATATTTTGAGGCCATAGAACACGCTGTTAGTATAGTTTTTGCCACTTTCATCGACATTAATCCCGTCTTTATACATTAAACCAAGGTAATTATTTTTTATCCTTAAATCGAGAGGAATTCTACAGTCAAATATTAAGATTTACTTTTTCAATGTTAATTTTTCGTTAAAAATATATGATATCTAAATTTCTGCTATTGTTTATAGTTCGTTTACTTACTTTGCACGAATATTGTACTAAATTATTAGTTATAATTGTTAATAAAACTATAAAAAAGAAAATACACACAGTTCTTTTTTACCCAATATTTTCGGGTCAATTTGTTATACGCCAAAAGCAAAATACCTCGAACACTGTAAATATACAAGATATTACACGTAAAAACTTATATTTAAATTACAACACACAAAGATCAAGTTCCCACTCTTTTTGCATGGTCGTGCATGCGCAGTTTCAGGGATATCGGTTTTGCTTTTTTTACGCTAACCTTCGCAGAACATATACCACATATAATCAAACCAGTTATACTCTTTCTCTGCCTATTTTTTTTATAAAAACGCAGAGTTATCTTTTTCGTTCAAGTCAAACGGCATTATTTTGAATTAGGTTGCTGTCAAATGTACGCTCCACAATGCAAATTTTATTGAGTTTAATTATAAAACCGAAATAAAAATTTTGAATAACAGATTCGAGGGATATGGATATATGCGCTTCGTTCTCAACCTCAATCTCCCTCACCATTGACAAATAAACGCAAAATAATATATATCAGCTGCGCCAATTCAAATGCACTACATGAATTTTAGTCATAAACTATCTTATATATTTTTTTAAATGTCAATTAATATAATATTCATTCAATTAAAAAAATTGTAGCCAATATCATGCATATATTGAATTATGGTGCGATCAGTATATATTCGAGCAATCATTGATATCCATTTATCCGTTAGAACATATTTACGCATTTTTTTGTCGTGATCGATTGCCGTGGAATAACATTAAAAAGTAAATTGTGCCATTTTTGTGTGATTTAAAGTCCATTAATAGATTTCTATGGAACTTTGGGATCTGCCAAAAATTCTGGTTGGGGACGTTTATGGGCAGCCTCAGCCTAATTATTAACCATACTATCCCTCTTAATGTTTGATCGTATGCCGACCATATTTCTAGAGCAAACAAAGGGCTACTAAGAAAACCACCTAGATAATTTTTCCAACACAAGTTTATTTCTAGAAAATAATTTATAAAACACACGAGCCCACGGGCTGACATACCTAAACAGTTCTAAAGAGGGTTCTGTGTAAGAAATTGGGAAGAACGCATGAACAATTATGCTTTTGCCCAAACAAAAATTCTGAGTAACGATTATAATGTTAAATTTGGCATTGATATATGACTCTTTTTTTTTATATTTTTCGATCAATGGAAAAGACACCCTTGAATACATGCCGAGAAGAAGAATGTTCTAAATGATCCAATTAACGCCATTTCAAAATTCATATAAATATATAATAGTAGAAGAAATGGCAAAAAATGTTTGATCATCGATAGCATTCGCCTATTTGTTTATGGCTTTTCTTTGCGTACAGAGCAACCAAAACGACAATCAAACTCACTCATTCATGAATAAATAAAAATATTGATAAGAACAATGTCGGGGCACGACTTAATGGGCAGTTAACATATGATATTGTCATAAGATAACTCAATCCAATATTTGATTGGCGCCAACAAATAAAATTTAATGATCGGCTCCTTCTGCCGAATCCAATTATAAAAATAGCTCATGTTGATTGTTTGATATTTGGCAGTGTTCATACAAGACTGGCAAAGAGAAGGAAGCTCGGGTTACTCCCGCGAGACAATGCCCTTGTGGTACGGCGTCCCTAGAGGGAAGAGGTTGGGTGTGATGTTTAGTGGGTGAGACCCCCACACTCCCGCTGAATCATACCAGTGGTGCCTACCTGGCGTCTGCATGGGCAGAATGGGGGACCGTGAAGCCCCTCTCGAAAGAGACCAGT
>SGJC01000610.1:0-12868 GCA_009887335.1 Henneguya salminicola
TTGAGTGGTTGTATTTCCAAGATCATCTGTGTTTTCCATGCCCTTCTTGTTAAATTTATTTTTATTTATTTAATGTTTAAAATGGCGGAAAAATCATTTCAATCAATAATTTAAATTTTTGTATATAATTATTAATATTTTTGTATAACAATTTTTATTTTAAATAAATATGTTCTAAAACCAGTTTTACACTACTAGTTTCTTTCACAGAATATTTTGTCCTTTTATTAAAATCATTTGTTGCTCTTTCTTTTTATAAAATTAAGTGTTTCTCTTTTTCGGACAACTATAATTTTACTTATTTTGAGTTTGAGATATAGCAAATAAAAACGATCAAATGTATCTTTTATTGCATTTATATAAAATAGAAATAGAATATTTAAATTAGCATATTTGTATTACGTCTATAATTTCATATCATACTCACTCACACCCGCCTTGCGCCCAAATTAAATTTTATATTATTATCGTTTGTAGTAATATTTGAGAAAATGAAATTTTCCTTGTCCCCCATCGATATTTAACCAAAAATTGTATCATAACTTTACAAAAATTATTTATTTGTATGGATTGCCAAAATTTAATCAAGGGAAATATTAAACCCCGCGAGCCAATGCCCCTGTGGTACGGCGTCCCTAGAGGGAAGAGGTTGGGTGTGATGTTTAGTGGGAGAGACCCATACACTACCGCTGAAGCATACAGTGGTGCTTACCTGGAGTCTGCATGGGCAGAATGGGGGACCGTGAAGCCCCTCTCGAAAGCGACCAGTAAGGTTTTACACATCCAGGCCGAGTACAAAAAAAAAAAAAGGGAAATATTAACATGTTAAAATATATATCAAGAAATATCTTATTTTTAAAAAATGTAAGACTTAAAGATAATTACTTTGAATATAATTTTAGAATGTTTTAAGTTCAAGGGAAAAAATAAGTTACGACCATTTAAAATTTGTTTTTTTTTAAATATTATAGAGGAATTGCTGGACTTGATTATTATCATCTAAACTTTTAAATCCGTAGATTTTATTAAATGACTACAGATTTAGAATCAAGAATTTTATAAGTAACGCCATCCGAAAAGAATCTTATAAACATTTTTGAAATTGAGCATAATTGTTGTTTCAGAATTCCAAGACTCGCCACCTACTACAATGACTCACTAAAAAGGGATCGCGTTGAAGGTTTATCCTGTTGTAAATCGATGTTTTAATCATTCAAAAACCCTCCAAATATTTTTTTATTTTGTGTCAGGAGTGTTCAAACTAATTTATTTATATTTCATTGGCTTCCTCGTTAAACAAAAACAAAAGTTGAATGCGATCCTGTGCATTAATCAAAGTGTACAAATAATTCATAATAAAATAAATTGTAACATAATTAGGAAAAATCACTTATTTACATGGAAGTAACATCTATTTTGTCAGAAAATATCAAAAATGGATTTTTACGTAAAACAAATAACTCAGTGAAAAAGTCATATGAATGATCGAAGTTATGAATTGATCAGCCATATATTTGTTTTACGAGTAGAGGTTTGAAAACTTAATAATCTCATTCCAGATTGACGCCATGATCCTCTTTTAACCTCAACCTGCGGAAGGTAGGTGTTACTGCAGAGATCAGCTGTATCCTGAGGCTTTCCCTCGCCGAACATCTTTATTCCAGAACGCACTACAGCTAAGAAATTAGTTTTCTCAAATTATCTCTCCTCCAATTTAAACCGTATGACTTTCAATCAATTTGGCAAAGTACCAACAGGGGAGTAATTAATTATAAGATAATAGTTCATAATCCAAGAACGTCGTTATTAAGAGGCAAAACGGTTCGATATATTTGGTTTCCTCTCTGGATCTCGAGAGAATATGTTTAAAAAATAAATTATTTTGAATAGATTTAAAAACATAAAAAAAAATTCTGTCTTTTTGGAAATACCTAGAAGAAAAAAGAACCAATACAAAATAACAAAAATTTTGATACGCCTTTAAGAGGACAAAAGAAAGAAAATTTTCTAGAGTAACTGCTGTCTGAGGTAGATCATATAAAGGTTAAAACTGAACTCATGTTTCATGCCGTGAATTTTTCTAAGAAATTTAAAAAAAGAAAACATTTGATAACAAATATGCCGCACATAAATATCAAGATACGGTGTTTCAAATACTAATTTAAAATTATTAACCTTACTATAAAATATACAAATATAGCATCGTGAATAACTGCGCTTAGGTTTTTTAGCAGAATTACCGCTGAACGAGACATATACAGATTGAATTAGATAGACGGGTTTAACCTTTGGGCAGTTAGGTAAATATATAACACTAATAATGTCAAATTTCATATAAAATTAATTTGATATGATTATGCTAAGAAATGTTTTTATATTGTGCTGCACTTAGTCTCAATAATAGAAGAAAATAGTAAAATTTTATTTTCCTACATTTAGAGAATATGAAAAAAATTGTATCAATAGTGATAAAAGTTGAAATATCAAGTGAAGGATCTTGAGTTTTAATTATACCTTTTTGCAACCATGTTTATTCTCTATTTTTCTTCTTGCACCAACGGCGAAGCTATGGGAAAATGTGTCGAGTTATAGATTCAGTATAACTAACTGCAGGAAATAAAGAAAAATACATAAAAAAAAGGAAAAACTTAATGTTTAATGCAGTTTTCTTAATAATATACATGCCTACTAATATGTGTTTACGTATTTTGATAATATCCCTCTATATCCTACGTATTAAGGCTTGATAACATTTTCATCAATTTCATGCGCTCTGCTTCATTCTTTGGATTTCCTTGTTTAACATGTGGCTTCCATTTAGAAAAAAAATATTCTAAATCGGATTCAAAAATAGAGATTAGGAATAAAACTGCATGTATTCAAACTGTGCTCTTGTGATAGTTGTTTGCATGTCAACATTCTTGCGAAATCTGGCAGTATCAATTATCAGAATTATATTATTTATACGTGTATTTCGGTACGTGACGTTTTCGCGAAGAAACATTTTGGCGTACTTTCGCCCAACCATACGTGCGCTTCACATCTATAAAAGTGCAAAAGTTTTCTAGGCTAAATAATAAATTAAGTAGAGTTACATTAATTTTATATTACATAAGAAAAAAGTTTGTCTGCCCGTCCAATCCATCATATTCTAAACTCTATTTAAAAAATAACTTTATTTTAAACCCATATAACACATATGTGCATTGCTTTTCGCTTCCTCTCCTCTTTATTCATAGAATTATAGTTTTAACCAAAATTAGATTATTCTTGCCCATCTTCTTATAACTTCCTTTTCTTATGAACACCACGTATTACTAATTAATTTTAACCCCTTCTTTAATTAATTTATTCCACATTTTACACTATGTTTAACATATTTACGAATGAAAGAATTGTTCATTTCATTTTTCTTCATCACAACAAAAATAAAAATAATAGAAATAGAAATAGAAATGGTAAAATAAAGGAAAAAATTTATATACTCTTAAATTATATAAAAATATTATATAAAAAGATTCAAAACTTTGAAATGTATAATTTAGTATTTTATTAAAATAATCTAGTCAATACTTGGTGTTTAAATTATCAATTAGTACATATTTTAGCTGTAGAAAGATTTAATCTATTACTATTAAGGTATTGTTTGATGGCAATGCAAACTCTTACGATTACTTAGCTCAACAAGTTTATATTACAAGAGTAAGTCAAATGTATCAAATGCATTCTTTTATTAAACGTAAAGCCGAGCTCAACTGATAGTATCCCATAATATTATTATAATTTAGTTAAACCATTAAAATGGAAAATGTTCAGTCGAAGCGTGGCAAAGAAAAATTGAATCACGAAGGACACTTTTATGTGTTCGATAAGCTCAGTGAGATCGTGGCAAACAACTTTTGGCGATAGGAGTTGAAGAACGAGTCCAAGGCCCGTTTACACACGACTGTTAATAATCTGGTTCTAATTCAGATGAACTAGCATAGTCACGGAAGGGACGCAACTCAACTTCCGGTTTCCCTGGTAATGAGTGGAATTAAAAGGAGAGCAACAGAGACTACTGAAATTTCATCAGTTATCCTCAACGGTGCTCTCCAACAAACATCGACTGCCGTTCAAGCGAAGATGCCAAATAAAGACGCAATTCGCAAGATTATTCAGCGGAGAAGAAATGAAAACCAAGCAGCACCTCCACAACCCGTCGATCGCGCTTCAATTATCATTCCGGACACATATCGCATTTATGAAGTCGCACCGGGTCAGGTGGAAGAATTTTTTTTGTAAGATTCAGGAGAACAGGACAAAAATTAAATTCTTCTCTTTGGCCGGCAATCGAATAGTGAGTGGAGTCACCTGATCGAAAAGCTTTATGTTGACGGAACATTCAGCCTAGCACCTGCTCTTTTCTTGCAAATATATGTAATCAGGGCAGCAAAAGGAGGATTCGTGCTGCCAGTTTTGTATGTTCTGCTACCAAACAAAGAAGGAAGAACTTACGGACGACTGTTTAAAGCCCTTAAAGAATTGGAGCCATATCTTAATCCTTCGTCAATTTCTATTTACTTTGAGCAGGCTGCAATTGGAGCTATTCAAACAACGTTTCCGAACTGTGCAATCCATGGATGCCTTTTTAATTTAATAAAAAATATGCGTAGAAAGCTAGCAGACAAAGTTCTTCTTCAAAGGTATAATACGGATCACGTCTTAGCTTTGGCCCCAGAATGATAGTCGCTCTCTCCTTTGTTCCAATCGAAGACATTGGTGTAGCTTTTGAGACACTGGAAAATGAAATTGCGGAGGATCTCACACCAATCTTAAACTTGTTTGAGAATGTCTACATACAACGTCAGAATCGTAACTGGACTCGGCGTAGTGAATTGTTTCCTCCTCATATGTGGTCTGTCTGCGAGAGAACAGTAAAGGGAGAGGATCGCACCAACAACTAAGTTTAAGCAGCACATCGGAGGTTGCAAGCAGAATTTGGGATGAATCACCAAAACATTTTGAAATTCATAGACAAAATTCGAAGTGTTTAAAAGGGGCGGAACCTTGTATTTAATAAATTCGTTCGTGGAGACCAGCCCCCTGTAAAGCGCAGAAAATACGTCGCAACAGATATTAGAATCTTGAAAATTATTGAGAGTTATAGAGATCGAAACGTTATCGAGAATTTTAGAGGAATTGCGCAAATTTTTTGATGGATTACTAAAAACGGACGTTTGTTTAAATTTAAATAAGTTACGATATTAAACAGGATGTATATACTTTTATTAATTTTTTTAATCTTTTTTTGCGATTTTCTAAATTTAAAATATTGTACAGGATTCATTTAACATGTTTTAATTTATAAAAATCCGTCCTGCGCCAAAACGTTCTGCTTCGCGTGTATTTATATATCGCTCTAAACGTTTTCATATAAACATGAATAACAAGCCGAATTGTATGCAGAAAGGTGTGCTACATGTTTCTGATTCCTGGTCTGCTAATAGCACAGAAAATTGATATATTTCTATGTTTTATTACAGAAACTGACTAGCTGGCTTAGGTAGGAACAAAAGTCTGACCACAAGAATATCTGAACGAAACTATGAAGCATATTTCACCAATAAACATAATTTCCATATCAGAATATTTAAATTGAAATATTGATATATTTCATAACAAGGGGCCAACAGGAATCAAAGGCTTATGGCGTTTTTCGTCGTTCCGGAGCTATGCTAATTCGCTACAGTGTTCACAAAAATCTTGTGAAAATGTTTTTTACTGTGAATTTACAAATCCTAAAACAAAATTCCTTTATACATTTATTAGAAAAAAACCTTGAAACAGAATTTCCAATTTTAATCGACCCAAGTTTTATCTAAATTTCTAAAGCTACTGTTAATTTTTTTTGTGTTCGTGTCGCTGATCTTATTCTCAATTTCCTACGTCAAAGAATATTGTTTAATAACATTTTGCAAAGTTATTTTTTTATCAGCGAATACTTCTGATATTTGTTGCCAGCGGTTTCCTCAGTTTTTCGCTTAAATAATTCGAGCTCTTATATCGCTACTCTAGGGCCTTGCTCCTGTCCTACTTCAGTAAATTTAAAATCTACAAGAGGAAATCAGAATATGTCTGAAAACGTATTATATATATTATGCCTTAAAAAAAAGTGTGAGTTTCTAAATTTCCCGTGTTAAGAAATTTATTTTAAACATTGTTGAATTAATCTTAGAAATTCTGTGTTATTCAGCATATTTCTCATCAAATTTGAAGAAATACAATATTAAAGAGAATAAAATCTAGGTCCAAAATCCCAGTTCTTGTGCATGAATCTACAGCGGCTTTTTTAAAAATAGAAATTACAGTTTTATTAAAAAATAGTATTAACGGAGAAAAAATCATATTCTGTAAGTTATGTATTTGATTGTATCACACTTAATTACTGCTGTAAACATAACAGAAATGTAAATAAAATATCTCGAAAATATGGACTTGA
Source organism: Henneguya salminicola (assembly GCA_009887335.1). NCBI lineage: Eukaryota > Metazoa > Cnidaria > Myxozoa > Bivalvulida > Myxobolidae > Henneguya > Henneguya salminicola. The sequence goes on from SGJC01000610.1 coordinate 6,482, forward strand.
AAAATAATTTTGTAATAAAATGTTAATATGATTTTTTATCCACTGCGCAAATGTTATGTTAGGAATAAAATCAGAAGTGGGGAAACTTTTGCAGCAGAAATTTGAAAATATAATTCTTTGGCATTGAATAAAAACCATAGACATGAGATAGCTGTAGAATCAACCCTCGAATCATTGGAAAGAAAAATAAAATGTAAAACTTCATTGATTACCCGTTTACATTATATACTCAGTCACCTAAAAACATCAGACGACTTTAATAAATTACAAAGAGGCTGGAAATTTATGTAACAAGATATTTATCGTGTGCTCAATATGCGATGAATTGCTTACTTCTAGCTTTTTGTAAATGCTGGGCGATGTTCGTTTTCGTCTCAAGCCATACATTTCTATCAGACATCGACATGACAAACTCGGAATTGATGAAAAAAGGAAGAATTTGAAGTATTCAACAAAAAATTTCATACAAAATTTTGCGATGATTTTTAATGTGTTGACTCAACTCAAAAACTGATCGCTAATTCTAAAGAAACATAATAGGATAATTCATAAGGCTGATGACACAATAAAGTTTAATAAAAAGAATCGATGGGGAATATAGCCAAAAATCTCTATACGATTCAAAAAATTAGTTGAAAATGTTCAATACAAAAAATCCAGGGAAATGCGAAATAAACAAAAACAGATTCATACAGAGAATTGACAAAAATCTCAATTGCAAATCCTATTTAACTATTTTGCTTAAGAGAAATAGAACGGATACAGATGAAAAGAAAGCAAACAAATAATATGATTTTCTAATAAATGTTTCTTTTTTGGATCCAGAAAAAGGGAGGGAAAATGAAAACCCTCGGTTTGGAGAGAAAAAAATTTCAGATTTACCAAAGATACTCAAGATTGACAACGAGAAAGTGACGTTTGCTTTAATAGAATTTAAACTATATGCTTAAAACTAATGCCAGAGATACTGAAACTATTTAAATTTAGCAGTAAAATCATTGGCGGTTAGCAGGGCCGATTGTGAACGATTATTTAGCTGTATGAATATATCTGCAATGAATTTGGTTGATAAAAAAAACAATTAATCTCATTTCGAATCTAATTTTAATTTCTTAAATTGGCCCTTTCTTCAATAAATTTCAGTCAATGTTTTTTTTTTAACTTGGCCGAGAAAAAGTAGACTGCCCACTAATTATACTAAAGGAATGAACCGTGCGAGAAATATAAAAAGATAATATCGTCGATAGTTTATGAAAATTATTATATTTTCTAAAAAAATAATTTCTAAATGTTCAATTATTTTTATCGTATTTTTTTCAAAAAAAAGTAATAATTACCTTTTTAGAACATGGTGCGGTATTGCGTTCCGGCATGATATTTTTGCTACGTTGACCGCCTCAACTTAATATTTATTCCAATCAAAAACTTTAAATTATTAAAATTTCTCTTCGTTGATTGTTTAATGCCCTAATAGGTTTGGGATATGTCTAAATCCGATTGGAAAACGTTTTAATTCGCGGGGGAATGGTAATCTACAACCAAATTTATAAACATAACATCTTTTTAGGGTAAAGCATCAATAGGCCGATTTTGAACGGAAAAAACAGTAAAAATACTAAACGCCATTTCGTAAATTGTTTCACAGTGTTTCCTTAAATAATTTACATGGCGTAAAGACACAAAATATTTTTTACGATTTTTTGAATGTTTTTTAGTTTAATGTGCGTTGTTTTGGGTCATAACATGTTTTGAAACCAAATATTTCCTCTTTGGTTTGGTAAATTATCAAAATTAATAACTTCATTTTCACAGAAACTCAAAATTCCGACCAATAGCTTTTAGGTCCTAGTTTAGAATTCAAAAAAATCTCTGAAAGAAAAAACCGTAGTCGGTTTTCCAATATACTTCAATGAACCTATCCTAATATTCATATTTAATTCTGGGTTCAAAACCTTAAAGTTTTTAACAGAATCCGGCAAATAACCGCAATGCTCGTAATATAGCATAAAAAATGAAGAGTGGCCACCCGAATAGAACTTAAAATTGGATTGCATGGTCTGTTACAATATTTTTAAGTGTACAAAATAAATTTCTGAGATTTTAATTCATGATATATATATAAATAAAAGTAAATAAAGAATTTTTTAAATTGCTAAAGGTAATAATTATTCATATTTTGAATAGGCACTAAACAATAGATTCTCAAAAAGTCGGTTATTTGCATGATTTTTATTTTTTTCAATTTTTTTCTATTAGGATATATTACATTTTATTGCATTGAAAAAATACTAAAACTCAATTGAAAAATATTTTGCAATGATTTTATTTTCTTTTAAACTAATTTAATTATCTTTATTCATTTAGCGCCTAAATTACATGTTATCTTGTAATGTTTCCATTTAGTCAAGGAGAATCAAATAAAATCAATCAATATCAAGATAGGTAGATTATTTCTCGATTATATCAGTGGCTATGAGTCTTTATTGTCCGCATATGGCCAATCTTTTTCTCAACCCTCAAGAGAAATGAGTCAATTGCATAAAAATAGCGTTTTTGGGGGCCAACTTTCACAAAACTCTATTTTGGTATCCCAATTATTTTTTTAAGCCAAAAATAGACAAATTCCAGTAACAATAAACGGCAATTGATACCAAACAGAAAAGATGAAAGTAACCTAAAACAAGGATCTAATCGGTAAATTAGGTTAAATTTAAATCAGGGAATTGATTGATTTCATAAGTCTGAGACTAAATTCTCAAACTGAAGATGTAATTCTAATGATTTATCACAGATTAAATCTCATTTAGATAATATGAAAACAGAACTAAAAACAAAAATAGAATTTGAATTCAAAAAAATAACATGTTTTACAAAAGAAAAAATACTATCAAATATTTATGGTAGATAAATTTAGTTTATATCAGATAAAAACATGGCAAAGAATATTATGGAGCAACTTATAATTCTTTCAACCCATATTAAAGAATTTGATAAAAAAATTCATTGCGTATAATTATTTATAAATAACAAAAAGATCGAGAAAAGCAACGCACGAAATTTTATGGAAATTCTTGATACATTGAACAATAAAAAAGAAAAAAGTGATAACGATTTACGTCTAGACAATTACCAAATTCCAGATTTACCAATTAGCCATTTGTCTGAAGAAAAAACTAAAAAAACAAGGCCAAATCGCATTTTACTTAACGAGAAATTAGAAATCAATTTAATTGTATCAGATTCTGACTAATTGTTATCAATATTTATCCTGTGAAATTCCTTGCTAAGCTTTTCTATATAATCATCACCTAACCTTTTTTTCTTTGAAGGTTTATAATCTTAGCTTTTAATATTCTCAACGACAAATAACGTTAAATTTTTATTAAAGCGCCGAATTCTGGTTTATGCCAATAAAATAATACCCAGGCTTGATGTCGCTTGGGATCTTCGCTTTTGAAAAAGTCTTGTTTTATAATTTAATAAGCTGAGGTAAATATACACGATTCTGCTTATAATCTGTTAAAACCCGATTTGTTCCAACAAAAAATATATATTAATTTAACAAAGCTTCGATTGTTTGCGAATGTCATGGCATTAAGAAAAGAAATACATAATATTGCAAAAAAAGATTTCATATGGGAGAATTTTTTATCAATTTACTTGCAGTTGCTTATTTAGTTTATTAATTCACCGGTGGTTTTTATTGTGTAGACTTCTGCTGAGATATCCACGGCATAAAAATGATACCGAACGTGTATTTTTTTAATACTGATCTAAAACATTTAATCAAGTACAAAAAACTTTCAATTTAATGTTAAAAATTATTTGGAAAAACATAAGATTTTTCTTTCCAACATACTCGTATAGTTTCTAAACATACCAGCAGCATTATTAATTGTTAAATTTTTGCAAATATTATAATATTCTGTATATATTTAAAATATTTAAATAAAAAAATGTAAAATTTACTACATTTAATAGCTTAGCATGTCTTCTCAACAATAAAAATTATAAAATTCATATTATATTATCCCAACCTAATTTATCCTTTGATATAATTATTGTTATTTTAATTTATAAAATTAGCCGTTTCTTGATTTTAAAATAATGCAGCTGCGAGTTGAGAATATACGACTTCTTAGAAGATATATAAATAATCTTTTCTCCTTCGGTAAATAAATAATGAATTATTTTAGGGCATACAATATCTAAACGAATACAGACTCGAAACTTATAATCAATAAAATAGGAATTAAATTGAGCCTTGGTTTATTACAGGAATAAAATCTCTTCTATTTATTTTATACATTAAATTAGTTAAGCGTTTCCCATATGGTAAGTCTTGACCCAGGGCTGAGCCCCGAAAGCAAAATATCTGGTGGCCTACAAAAATACTCAACTTATCCCTTTTATAATATTAAATTATTTTTTATTAGAATTTATTAAAACTATATTGAAATTTATATCTTTTTATCATACCTATTATAATCAGGAGATAGAAATTTTTATGGTTCATAAAGAAATAAATATAAAAAAAACTGAGGAACGAAATAAAAATGTTTGAGAACCGCGTATTATTTTAAAAATTGATAATTCGCATGATTTGGCGCAAATTTGTACGATCAACGAGATATAAAAATAACTATTCTTTTTTTATTTATTTTTGTTTGATTTTAAATACGATTATTATATTGTACCTATAAAGTATAAAGGCTTTAAAAATGTCGTAATTTTGATTAATTTTCTACATCATATTAAATCACGCCTTAACCTTAACATGTTAAAATAAAAAAAAACAATTATAGCTTACTTTTAATGTGCGTTATTTAAATTAGCTACATGAAGCGAAGCAGAAATACATTATTTAATTTGTGCCAAAAGTCAAATGGGTAATTTTTCTTCTAAATTCATCGACAGATAGTAAATTTATGCAAAATAATTGACAGGAAACAAAATTCCTAGTTACAGTAAGTTAGTTATCATTTACAGCCACACTCATACATAATTTTGATCGAGCTAAAATTCCGCGCACGATACTTTCGCGCCATACTAATTCTGCTCACGCATATATTCTGTGCGTGCTGCATGGTTTTTTTATTGAAATTAATAATTTTTAGAAAATAATTAATATTAACTTTAAAAGAGGTATAGGAAGTGGAAAATAAAAAAAATATTGAAATACGATTTTAAATAAATTAAAATAGCCTTTTTTGTAAGAATATATAATTCCCTTGAAATAATTTAAATTCAAAGGCTATTCGCGTTATGGTTTCCTAAAATATATATTTTTTGTGATTTATAGGACTTAATATTATCATATGAAATAAAGTTGTGATAAGCTGCAATGAATTTTTTATATTTTTTTATGGCGCATTTCCCTTGTTTAAACCATTATTCGATTGGTGTTTAGTGTGGAGAATACGATGCATGAAAATATAAGAAATCCCGTGTTTTTTCAATCAACCGCCTGATTACATATGGGTTTAGTGTATTAAAAAAATTGCTAATTTTTATTAACTAATTGGTCATATTTTTTAATAAACGACCAATACAAAATGGCTCGGTAACCGTCGCACAACTAACTTCATGATATCATCTTATAACGGTCTCATATAAAATTATTTTTTTATTTTTTTTGAAACATGCTACTTTTTGAAGCGTAGGGATTTTAGGATTTTATGTGTATAGTTATTATCCGACTGCTGTTATAATAATGTCAAATATTACAACTGAAATCGAATTCGTCAAAAAAAATTTAGTTTGGCATGTTTTAAGAAAATGAAAAAATTGGCGAATTGCAAATATTTTACAATAACTAGCTCTGAATTGCACACCTTGCCTGTTAGGTGAAATCCAAGGCAAGCAAAATATAAATATGAAATGACACGAATAACTTATTTTGAAATTGGGATTGCTTTATGTTTTTAGTATTTAAATGTTCGATATTATTAAAGCTCTACTTTTTTCTATCTAAAAATAATTTAACGCATTTAGGAGATAAATATACTCTATCAGCTGATATTACAGAATGGAGAATTGTATATTTTCAAAATTTCAAGAATAGTTAATAATTTATATAATAGTGAATTTCTGACCACAATCGCCTCGTGGAATTAATTTCGTGGACAATACCAGCATCTCATAGTTTAAAGCTAGATGTTTAAGGATTAATTAAATATTTTTAGACTTACATAAGCTTAATTTTCCAATCCTGATAAAATTTTTATATATGTTTTAAAATAAGCACCCTTGAATTACCGTGTTGTTTTTTTTTCTAAAAGATATGCTGCTATACTTAAAAATATTTTTAATGGGTTTGAAACTTATTGAAAAAAATCGCTAGATTTCGTATTTAAGAATATTTTTATGTAAATTCACTTTTTTTCC
>SGJC01000611.1:0-35376 GCA_009887335.1 Henneguya salminicola
TCTTGTTGGTGTGTTCTTCCCGTATGGTATTTTTGTTTGTACCGAAACATGGACTCATTAATTTAACAAATTGTGCTATTTCCACCAAGGCGTATAGGATTGATTCGCCAAGAAAAACCGTCTACACTTTTTCCTTAGAAATTCATTAATCTTCAAAATTTGACGATTTTGATAATGAATAATCACGAGAAATCTGATTAATTGAGTGATTAGAAACCCAAAAATATGAAACTTGGAAAACTGTAACTAGATCGAGATTAAAAGTTTCAAAAAAACTATTTTGCGCAATTGAAACATGAACATTTTTTTTGTTACAATCACTCTTGTAGCACCTTAAAGCAACACCATCCTTATGGCCCTTTTATGTTACTTCATTATGGGGATTGCTACAATCTTCGCATTATATAATATGTTTTTAAGAGTCCAGCGATTCGAAAATATGCTATTGCTGCTGTCTTATCGTTTAAAATCGGGCGTATAATTTCTTCTTAGTTCATGTGGGTTTCTAAAAATTCTTATAAAAGTGGAGTTTTTTATAATATACAAATACAACCTCCAAAAAAATTAAATTTTGAATTTAAGTTTTTAACGGATTATATTTTTACTATTATTTATAAATATAATTTTAATTTACAAAAACATGTGCATATTCTAAATTTGAAGATGTAACAAAAAAAGATCTTTTCGTAATATAGAAATTAATTAATCTTCATTTTTTTCTGAGAAAGCGGTCTGGTATTCGCATCTGCCACATATTTACCTTTTATTAATAGATATCTCTTAACTAATATTTTTTATTTTTTCGTCTCACTTTGCTTTTACTTTAGCCTACCTAGCCTTGTTAATTGTTCGAACAACACTTCGAAAAGTAGAAAGATGAAATTTTTATTGTTTAAAAATTCTTAAACAGAAAATTCATTTTCCCTCTTAAAGAATATTTTCTTTCTTCTATCTGCTGAAATTAATCTAATAGAAGAAAAATTACTATTCCAGTGATTTTTTCTGCAGCTTAATTATTTTTTTGTATTGATGACTCCATTAATATTGTATAGAATATACTATCAATAAATTAACAGCTCCAATGTTTATATTTACATACATTTGTCAATATATTATGACAACCATATTCTTCTGCACATTGAATAGTGCAGCGAATCTTTTTCTATATTAAAGCAGGAAAATAGTTTATATTGTTAAATTGAAGAGTAAGAACGTTAAGATGTTAAATGGGTAGCATAATTTAATTTGTTGAATTAATAATACATAAATTCATCTTTTGCCTTAAACTTGTATCAATAAGGTTTTGAAATTTCCTGGACTTATTTTTATTTACAGGTCATGTATATATTTTTATTGTATTCATCGTATAGATTTAAATTGCAACAATTTCTCAAAATAAAACAAACGTGTATCGATAACGATAAAAAAAATGTTCATTTGGTCAAGTTCGAATAAATAAACTTTATTTTGTCAAATTCCGCGGTAAAAATAGAGTAATCAATGATATTAACTTTTGAAAGATGAAATATAGCATTATATAAATTAAAAGTATAGACGATAAAATTAGCAAAGATCAAATAGACTGACATGCTCAAAAACTTAAAAATTTGTATAACTTATTAATAGGTTTATGAGATATTCAGGTCATATTAAAAGTGTAGCCAATTCTAAGAAGTCAGCAAAAATTATAAGGATAAAAACTTCAGTAATTTATTCCCTGTGGGTATATGGGATTCTAATTCCTTCTTTTAGCTCCCTAACTCGCTAGACTCAAACATATTTTGGGTGTAAACTATATTGAGGAGTGATGGCCCTTAAAGTTTAGTCCTGAATAATAATCTCACGTGTATAGCCTTTGTTTTATATTATAGTAGGTTTCATTTCAATCTGAAATGATACGTGTACTTTTGAGGATATCTTAATATTACTCCAATAAGAGTTGGCCCAGATATATTCGCTAAAAATTCTAAAAAACCGACATAACCATAATCTAAATTTTATTGAATTGCCTTGAAGCTCCGTGCTGATTTATCATCTTCCTCGGGTGTACATTCTTTTGAGCTCTAAGGCTTAATCGATCTGAATCATTTTTTAACCTTTTCGCTTATATTATTATTTTTTAAATATTTAATGTAAGTAGGAACAACAAAAATCTTGCATTAAATGCCCCAGATCATAAACTAATTTATTGGAAAGTCATAATCAAAGAATTTAAAGCTGTGGCTAACGCTTTTCTTAGTTATGCATTTATAAGACTATTATCTAGGAGAAACATTGATTCCATTAAAAATAACACAGGACTTATCTCAGTAACATCCCACATCTTCGTTTGAAATATTTCAACTGCTGTTTTACCACATTAGTTTTTGGTGTTTTTATTCATGTTGTTTATAACTTCAAAATATTTTGAATGATTTAATGAAACTATTCTCTCTGTGATTGACAAATTTCGGAGCGATTTTTTCGTTGTCTCTTTAAATTTTGTATTTGCACAAGTATTTATTTTTATAATTATGAGTCAAAATACATTTCTTATGCAAATATTAAAATAACATTAATTACATGAAAAATGTATACATTTTGTTTCGTAAAATTGTTCCGACATTTTTAAAGCGGAAAAGCAATTCCACTTTAGTTCATTCCAGCCTATAATTTAAACTTTTATTTCAATATTTTTTGTTAATTTATGTTATAAATCTCTTTTTAAGAGGAGGATATAGGTTATGGCGCAATTTTTCATACTAAAATTACCAGAAGTTTTCAATGTTGTGTTACTTTGAATTAAGAACGGGAGAGGAAATCAGTTGTGATTCAGTCCAATTCGTTTTAATCAAATTACCACGGTATTTCTTTTTATCCCTATTTCTAAAAATAAAAAATGTGTTTGTTTTCTAGAAGCTTCAACTTTTAAAATTTTATATATAAAGGGATTGGCTTTTTTGTGTGGCTTACTTTGGTCGAAAATTTTTTTACTGGAGTTTCTACCATCCAGTCTTATCCTCTGCCCTCATAATTTTTAAAACAAATTCCATCAAATCTGTAAAAACCCTGCTCAAAATGCTATTTTACACTCCAGTTTTTTATCAACTAAACTGTATTAAATTTTTAAGTCTGCTTAAGATTTCAAACTTTAATAACTCTAAATATAACTGGCACGAGCAATGTGATAATTTATAGACATATATATATTTCTACGTGATCAAAACGTTTCACATAATTTGTATTAATCGTAATAACGATTGCTAAAACTTTTTCAAATTGACGTTTATGCAGTATAAACGAAAATCTGCTTGCTCGAATATCTCAAGATCTAATTGAATGCTAGAAAGAAATACAAATTACCCAGCATATGTCGCAGTTCTAATTCTGCTAGCAGCTGCAATTCAGGATAAAAATGTTCAATTTCCAAACGGGAGCCATTGCATAGGCCATCTGTCGTGCATAAACAACGAATTAGCAAAAATAATGTCACATTTCATTTAAATGTAATTTATGTATTGGAAATTCCTTGTACATTTAAAAATATTTAATATTTTACAGATTGTTCGAATTGTATGTTTTATTATATTTATTCGGTTTATCGACGCATTACCAATCGACGGTTTATCACCTCCCGCGAGCAAATGCCCTTGTGGCACGGCGTCCCTAGATGGAAGAGGTTGGGTGTGATGTTTAGTGGGAGAGACCCCCACACTACCGCTGAATCATACCGGTGGTGCCTACCTGGCGCCTGCATAGGCAGACCGTGAAGCCCCTCTCGAAAAAGGACCAGTAAGGTTTTACACATCCAGGCCGAGTACAAAAAAAAACGGGTTATCACCTCAACTCTTAATAGTGTGACATTTTATAACGCGGCACTTATCACTTTCATACGTTTTTTATAAAAATAAATACGTCTGTATTTCCAAATTTTATCAAAATAAGGCATATATACATTCATAAAACACAAAAATTAACAGTTAAGATTGTCGATGCAAATTACGGTGTTCAAATTTTCGAGATATTCCATGAGAATTGTAGAGGGATTTGATCGAATATTCCAATTAACCTATAGGTATAACACACATTTAACCCGATGAGGAAAAAATATAATAAAGTAATAAACTTTTTGTATTCAGAAATAAATTGAATTGTAGAATCATATATGGTTTTTTGAAAAAAGATACTATTAAAAAAAAAATTTTATTTCAAGTAAAATGAGAGATAAAAAATGATAAACTCATTGCGTATAAACAATGAAGTCAAGTTGAATTAGATGTGTTTTTCTAGTTGAATACAAAAATTATGAAATATAGCAATATTGATTTCAGATTATAATACTATGTTTAATTTAATTTAGCAAATGAATAAAATTAATTGATTTATCAGATATAATACTTTTAAATATATTATTGAATACCAAATCCCTCTCTTGCATTGATATAATAGTCCTGTGTATGTAAATGTACATAAATTTTGTTTTAAAGAAATCTATATCATAGCTAGCAATGCTTCAACCTGGTATTTTTGTAACACTTCTTTTAAGTAGAATTCCTGTGTTTAAAATTTTATGTTAAGGAAGCCTAGCTAAAAAAGTATGGAAACTATATATATTTATATTTACGAAAAAACACAAAGATTAGTGATTAGTATATTATATAATTAGAATTTGGATCTTTCTTTATATATTTGATAAGTTGAAATGAAATCGGAAAAATATAGTAAATTATATTTAAAAATGCATAATTGGTAAATATATGAACTATAAATAGACGAAATATAAAAATTTTTTTTTTACTTTTGCATTCAGCTCGTAATTGTCCCATTCATCAAAAAGAATAGAGAAGAATTATTAATATATATTATAAAAACTGATATATACGATTAAATGATTTTAACAAAAATATTTTTTTACTGATATACGATTCGATTAAATATCTATTTTTTCATCACATGTTTAATAAATAAAACTGTCATATTTAGGATAATATGATCAATTTTTCAATAAAAAATCGTTGTATTCCGAGAATATAAATATTATAGCAGAAATTATAAAACTAAGGGCAATTAAAAAATGAAAATATAGATCATATCCAACAAAAATATATTATTATTGTACGTTACAGATTAAATATATTAGAAATTAAACATAATTGCAATAATTTTCGACGTGTCAATAAAATAATGCTAAACCCTAAAATTTCGTATTAATAAAATAATTTTGTTGCTAACTCACAAAAATTTCCATTGATAATATTAAAAATACAATCAGGAATTTAAAACGTAATTATGTCTTGAAGAAATTTCTTAAAATATTTAAGATTGCAAAAATTACCGAAACTTAGGTAATTTACCTTGAGAACTATTATAAATAATATTATTTCAATATTTACATTATGGTTATATTGAATGGCGTGTTTCGGATGAAATAGAAAGAGTTTATTTATATCCGACATAATTTTATAACAAATCTTAAAAATATTAATAACGTCAAAAAAAACCTTATGCTACCCTATTGTATTGCAGCAAGTATATAACATAATTTACTACTTATTAAAATTCTGGCATAACAAAATATGGCTTTTAGTTAAATATTATAATTGATATATCTCTAACATAGTACATTTATTTATGAGATTCAATTGCTTGGCTAGAAATACTTTGATAGTATAAAGGTAAGTTTTATTATTTTTTTTGCCATTTACTATTTTATTTCACATTTTTTATCTTTGAGTCAAAAACCCTCATATTCCAGCATGCAATATAGCGATAAGTTAATATTAAATGAATATCACACGAGAAGATATATTTCTGTTTAAATAAAATTTAAAAGCATAGAAAACATTAATAATGGAATATCTGAGACAGATGTCTGCAAAAAATTTAATACCTAAAGTGTTGAAAAAAAATATAATTTGAAATTAAATTATATATTGGTGCAAATTTAAATGGGAAATCTTATTTTAAATAAAGAAAAAATGCTGAATTGTAAAAAAATGTATTAATTAACTTTAAAGAAATTTAATTATTATGGAATTTTTATTATTCGCACTATCGTTAAAAAAATTTCTTTTAAATATCGCATTTGCTTAAAAATAACAAATTATGCTCCGAGTGACGATTGCCATGCAAATTAAAATTGCCACGGATGCCTAAAAAAGTATGAAATTCAAGTTTATGTTTTTTCTATTTGTAAAAATCATAATTTTTCGTACAAATTTCTTCATTTTGTAGCTTCTTCTAATAATTCATTCGATAGAAATGAGCAGACAATTTAATCATAATGATTTCAACCAGTATATTCTCCTAACTTTACTATTTTTAACTGTTCAAACTACAGTATATCTAACGGCGATAACCTTACATAATATATCCCATATGGTTGCATGCGCTATTTTGAATGATTTGAAATCCCATCCTGTCTCAAATTAAAAACAGAATTTGCCAATATTTTACAGTATACATTATTGATATTGATTTTATAAAATATTTTCATGAAACGTACTCAAGAGAATAAATGCCCGAGAGCAATACATTAGGAAAATAAAATATAATGTAGATTTTTTACCGAATGTTTTAAATCAGTAATTTAAGCTAGAATTAAGAAACTATAATCGATAATTTGCAATGAAATTCTATCGGCATAAACGATTAAGCCCAATAAACTTAAATGTTATATTGAAAGAAAGCATACGAGCTTTACAAGAAAAGATACCCATTTTTGAAAATAAAATCTCCAGGATTAAAGAAATGCTGGCGACAAGTTTTACTAACAAAACGTATCAGGCATAATAACTTAATATTTGGAAGCTCTAAAAATCACAAGAAAGAAGATAATACATTACAGAATTTTCATATATTTCTTGTTGCTAGTAGTTAAGAACATATTTCCAGTTTAGATAGAAGCCTCAAATTAAACGAAAAACAGTTAAATCTTTTTTTCTTACAAAAATAGATAAGAAAAAATAAATGACATTTATACGTTTGTTAATGATCAAGTAATTCAGGAAATATATGTTGTTCCTTATAGAATATTTAGTATCTATCTGAATGAAGCTACAAATGTTGAAAACTGTTCTCAATTCCGTATGAACATGAAATATATTAATGTCGACGGCTAAAAAGATTATTTTATTTTGGATAAACTTTTCAAAAAATATCAACTGTTTATGGTGTATTTAACTAAATATGCTTTTTTGTAGAAGCATGAAATATCTTGAGAAAATACTGAAGACATTTACAAAAAGCGTGCTTCCGCATGAATAGAGGCCACAACGTGTATCCAGGTTTTTTATTAAAACTGTCATCAAAAGTAATCAAAACTCAAAGTACGATTCCCCGGTAAAGATTTTTTTCAAAGATGCTTGCCAAAAGCGAAAAAAGTAATATAAAGAGGCGCAAATGTGATCAATTAGTAAAAGAAAGATATTTATATTTTTGACTGATTTGAAAGTTTGCTATCAATAGGATTTGTCTAATAATGCACATTTGCTGCTCATTGATGTATAATTGTTACCAACGGGAAATTTTGTTGAACAAGTTTTGATCTTCGTAATATACTAATAACGTTCTTTAATCATAAAAATAGCCTCACTTTAAATAAATTTTAATTTATGAAAATAAACGGACGAAGATATCCCACTTGTTTGACAACGTTTCAATCCTGAACGGGTATATATGATCCAATCCCTACTATACCAAATACAGCAGGCTTCGTATTGTATGAATATATCTTATCAGGTCAACTTAGAAAACTAAAATTAAATATAAAAATAATTTTACATGGTTCCCAGCTGATCTTCGATCTTTGCGAAAAATATTATGCACTTAACAAAGATTTACAGTTCTAATTTTAGTCAACGATAACCTCCAAATGCTCATGGACAATATTTAATTCTAGTTTTCTAGTTTTGCAGATATTTCCTTTGCACTTGCTTTTATTCTTCATTCACAGTCAAACTTGAAAATGTTCACGAGAATGCATAGTTAGTGTACATCATACTCAGCAACCCCAATGCTGGCAAAAAAAATATTTTTCACCAATGTTAATTAATAAATTCTTGATCAAGTGTATGCAATCTGAGATTTTTTTCAGCCTAGTCCTTTTCTTTTCGTTTTAACTTCATAAATAGGTTAAACCGGCTTTAAAATCTTTTTGGATATAAAATAAAAATAAAGAGTATACTTTTTTTATAATAAAATAATATCAGAGGCTCTAGTGCAATGAAAGACAAGTAAATTCGTATCGCATGAGAAAAAATTAACCTTAGCGTTAGCATAAACGATCTATTTTTTTAATGTTGTGTTTTGCAACAGTTTAAAATAAATAAAGTTAAATTTTATTATTTTTAGACTGTCATGGTTAATACACTTTAAATTCGCCGTCTTAAACAATTAGAAAATTTTTATAATACAGTTTAATTCACAACGAATAAAAAATAATTAAACCAAGTAGTAAATATTTTATTATGTTTTTACTGGTTTATATGTAACCTTGAAACAAATTAATTTTATTTTATATTTCTCAATTGCGTTTTTATCAATAGATTGTAATGATAAACTTTTTGAGGAATCCCAAATTATGATGTAAATCAGATATTTATATTTTGATTAATTACCGTATAAAGGTATTACGACGAATGAGATAACAATATTATTGTTGGTTGTCGTTACAAAATTTGTGATCATTTTAAAAGGTTCAATACACTATAAAACTGAAAAACCGCATTTTAAGTTATAATTCTTTGATAGAATGCGAATTTTTACTTGGATGTAATAAAGATGATCTGTTTCAAGTATGTCTGCTAAAATCAAATTTTATATCTTTTAACTGAAAATTAAAAATAATTTTTATGTTGCAAGAAAAGGGAATTCTTTTATAGTGTAAATGCCTTTTCCAGGTTTTAATCAAATAAGTATTGACAAAATTAAATACCTTCTAATTTTCATATTAAAATTCTAATAAAAATTAGGATATGACTTATGTTTTTTCTTTAACACTACACGGGCTCTTTTTTCGACGAGTAGGCATTCTAGACTTTTGATTCGTATAGCCTTACTATTGCCAAAAAATAATGTATCATAGCTAATCTTTCTTTTCAAAAATATGCAATTTTTATCATCTTTGTACTTTGTCGTGTATGACGGTGATGATGCTTATAATTTGTTAAGGAAGGTGTGCTAATGTAAAATATTACAAACGTAATAGCAATTGTTATATATAGGCTTATATATTTTAGATTTGAAATTATACAACTTTATTTTTTATAGGTATTCTTTCATTAGAAACCAACGGTAAAGAAAGTTAGAATTATCCATCTTTAAATTACTAATATTCATATGTATAAGGCCAACATTTCTGGCACGTGCAGTCTTAATAACGTAAAAATATAATTTAGCCGTTTCAAAAATTTGTGATTGCGCCGACGAACACCGAAATTGTTAAAACATAGGTGTATGGGGAAATGTTATCACGAACTGCAAGATGGTTATCAGAGAGAAGTAAAAACAATAAATTTTCAGAATTATAGAATAAGCTTCGAACATAAAAACGCAACTCCACAGAATATAGGATACTCATTTCTGTTCTATGACTTTTGACATCGAAATATATTAAATTGGTGAAATAAACTTTTTCAAAAATATCTTCTGGTCTGCTTTAGAAATTTAAAAATCAAAAACAAAAAGGCATAGGGCGGCCACCGTCATCTTATTTATAGATTGGCAATTCTGATAGGCTTATTTTGAATTTTTATAGGCTGAATAACATGAATTTTGTCAAATTTATTAATTAAGAAACGAATTTTTTGTAATATTTACTAAATTGCACGATATTTTATGAAGGTACCAGAAATGAACATATCTTACAATAGAACTGTAGTCCCATGTGAAGCGGACTATTTTTTTTAAAGAATTCACTGCTAATTTCAGAATAACGGTTATATGAAAAATGCGAAAACGCAATTTTTTACGTTTATAATTAATTAAAAATTCTAAATTTTCAAGTTAGGAGTTAGTTTAAAGTAAATGATAGTGCAATTTGGGCCGCTAAAATTAGATATTACATAAATAATTTATTTGAATTAGGCTTCAGCTTACGTATATCTGACTGTTAGTTTTATTCATTATATATTTATGGTTGTTCATAAAATTAATAGATATGGATGTAAAGAAATAAAATATTGTTATAGGGCCGTGATTGCTGCAAAAGTAGAGAGACTAGAACAGACATCAAATAATTGAGTGCAATCAAACCATTTTGAAAGTTGCAAAAATTTTCTAACACAAAAAGAGCTTATAAACTGTCTCAAATGGACATGCAGACAAACAGAAGTATTGTTAATTAGCCAATAAGATAGTGTTTTAAAGTAGACAGAAAATTAGGACGATATCGTCTCTTCTGATACTAAATTGAATCTTGCCTTTTTTTAGAAAATGAATTAAAATTAAAAAAAATTACCGTTAACTGGAAAGTCGTTTAAATCACCATTTTGATATAGTTTGTGTAAAAAAAATATTTTGGGCAACCATATGTCGAATATTTGATTTATACGATTCGAGATTGTAATTTAATTGGTTATGAGACCATTTCTAGAAGTTTTTTTAAAATTTTTTTTTAAAGTTTCATTGATCTCGCACTTGTGATTTTAAAGATTGAAAATAATGAATATATTATTGAGAATATTTATTTATGCAAAGAAAGGATTGCTCCTAAATTTCAAGAAAAAACTTTAAACTAAAGGATTATATATTTTAGAAAGGCGATAATATCGATGCAATTTTAAGGCTGAGAACTGTAATATTTCAAAATTCATTTATATATTTATTTGTTTGAGTAAAAAGCGAGATAAGAAATATAACTAAGAATGATGAATGTTTCTCCTCCAATATTCTTTCTGATTCTCCCTCAAAAATAACGTATATGGCTGTGGCCATGAAAAAATAATTTTTTTTATAAAGACTATACTGCATAATATTTCATATAAACATTAGAATTTCTGATGTAGCCAGCATCCTGTAAACTTATCTGATATCGCTGGATACAAATTTACTATCTGCGCTCGGTCGCATGCTATATGTTATATTTAATGATTTATTTTTACTGCTTCATCATGTGTTAAGGCAGTTGACCTCAACTGTAGTTTTTTCCTTAGAATGCCATTGCTTTACCCAGTTTCCCAAAATAACATAACGTTGACTAACGCATCATTTTACATATTTTTTTTGTTAAAAAAATTCATTCTAATTTCGATTTAAAAAATTGCTTCTCAACATTTTAGCCAAGTTGGGTGTGGGTTGACTGCCACGACCCTAAATTATTATATTCAATAAAAAATCAAAAGCACATTTGTTTAAAATTATTTTAAATTGAATTTGATAAAATTTCTTTTATTGTCCATTTTCACACAAGTCGTTTTTTTCCTTTTATTTGATCAAAACTATTATTTGCTTTAAACTAAAATGATTTAAAATATTTGGCAGTAAAAATCCTCAGTGCTTATATTGATGGTAATCTTTTTGAACAAATTAATTTTTCGTTGTTTATTTTAAACTATATATATTCAATGAAATCAGAAATAACCAGCAAACATATTGGCTTCCTTATTCTTTATGATTTTTTAAAATGCATATTACTATCAATATCGGAGAAAGCGATTTTTGATGTAATGCGAATAGGTTGAATATAAGCTTTAAAAGTATCAAAAGATTCAGTAAGTTTGTGGATAAAATATAAAAAAACCCAGGTAGGATTTAAGTAATTGAAGCTAAAAATATAAAAGATGTTATATAGAAAACCCAAATTAGATAAGAATAAAGTTAGCTCAGCAGCACATAATGCTTAATTTATCAGATTCGATAGTTTTACAGTCCCTGAAATAATGTGTTCTTGCAAAATATATCCATTGAATGAATTACCTCAAGAAATAATCATACATGCGGTCACAATTTTCTATCTCATAAAATATTTTTGATTCAATTTGAAAGTAGAATTAAATTAATCACATTGGCACGAAACCTACGAAACATTATTGCACGCTTATCATTAGGTTAATATAGTTTCACAATGAAAATTACATCTGAAAAAGTTTTTGGTATGTATTTTGTAAGATATGAAAGGCTTCAATTCATATGAACTGTTTAATTTATGTTTATATATTCTCAACGTGTAAAAACTTTGAGCAGTTCATCTTTTCAAAAATGCTATGTTAAATTGAACAACCCATGGTAAATTGAAAATTTAAAATAAATATTAACCTAACAGCCTCAATTTCGTGTTTTAGAATTCGTGTTATAACATAAAGGAATTGCTGCTAAATTTTATTCCTCCTCGTTGAGACTGAGTCATTGAACCCATAAATTTATATATTTTCAGATCCAAATTAATATTTTCTATGCCCAACTATTTATTACGAAAACGGATTGAAAAAATACATTGATAATATTATCTTATATTAAAGCATAATTTTTACAATCGGTTATTAAGGATCCTTTTTATTGGATAAATGACTTTATGAATGAAACGCATAAAAAAGATTATCAGGCGCTAAATTTTATTATTTGCCACGTATATATTTTAATTTTATATGAGGAAATGACTAAAAGGAACCTGACACTCCGTTTTGAATTTTTCACGGCTTATTTGAAGGGATCGACAGAAAATATAATTCAAACACTATGCCACTTAGCTTAAAATATATTTTTCCAGAATAAATATGTCCCATTAATTAATTTTATTCTGTAAATATATTTTTAAGAATAGATAGATTAAAGCTTGAGCAAGATTCATTAATATATTTTGTTGGTTTAAAGTGTTTTAATAAGCATTTAAGGCTAGTAGCTTTGAGATGTCTTTAGCGTTACCTAGATGTTTTTTCATTTTTAGAAATTTGCTCATAATATACTCTTATGATAAATAGTATAAAGATCACTTTTTTGTAAAAGTTGTTGGAAAATTTGTCTTAAAATTAATTTGATATATATAAACATCCATATCTACGCATAGGCCGTTTTCACAATTTGGCTCGTTTTCTCCTTTTTTACACACTTTTTCGTAGCAATACTACAATTTTTCTAAAGATTTTTACGCTTTCATTTCCATTTTGATCTAAATCACATAACATGAATGTAGGCGCAGACACTAGCAAATCTGTTCGTTTGCTAAAAGCAGGTATTCTATAGTAATTTAACTCTGGTCTTACATGCAATGCAAATTTCCACGTTCAAATTTAAGTCCAAAACTTACTTTTTCTGATGGTATGATTCCACAAACAAAATGGTCACAAATTTTCGGGCTAAAAATATAAAACAACTTTTACAATTTTTTGCACACTAATTTATTGAACATGCGATTTTTGGAGGGTTTTGGGCAATTATTCTTCATTAGATCTTTTAAGAGCAAAACGCAATCTTGTGAATAAAATACGAACGCTATTATATTTATATACACTAAAACGTGAAGAGTATGCCAATTGACACATTTTGTGCATGTTTACACAATTACCAGAATAGCAAAAACCCTAATTAAAATTATTTAATATATTTACTGATTTTAAATTGCATAAGCTGTAATCTTTTTTTATCTTATCAACGGGGCACTAAAAATAAATGGATAATGTTTACAGTAGAAAATTTTCCATCACAATACTCCGTAATATCACATTCGCCAATAGATTTTCTGCAGCGAGTACTTTTATTAAACTAATTATTAATAATTTTATTAATGCCTTGCAATTCTCACAACACTGACCGTGGGTACACTGATATCTCTTTCGAGTAAATTTGCACGTTTTAGGATTACAGCAGTTTTCTGGATATGTAATATTATAGCATGATTCTGATTTTATATATTTATATTAATTGCCTAATGGCCCACAGTCGCATTCCTCATCACCTTCTACGACTCCATCTCCACAAATACCATATAGACGTATCTTATTATTAGAAAAAAAATTGATACGCCATGGGATGGACTTAAAAGACACCGCATATTTTTCCATTTCTCTAGATTATCTCTTACTTGGCAATCACTGTAACTTCTGATGATATCATGTTTCCTACATGTCATTTTTTTCCCGAAATATTTAAAATAGAGTTAATAATGTTTTTGAGTTCAAAGGTAATAATCCGAGTTAATATTTTGTTAAATATTGTATATATTATCGTTAATTTATAAGCAACGGAATGAAAAAGGATAATTATGGAACTCGCTCTTATTATATTATCATGAAGGCAATCACAATAACATTGGCAAGCTTGCTTTAGTCCATCTAAGGATGAGATATATTTGATCGATTGGGAAAATTTTTTGTGTGATGTTAGCCCTATAGGGCCACTCGAAAAAAATGTAATAGCAGTATTTAAGCAAATGAGAAATGACGAAAAGAAGATATAAATGAAAAATTATTACATGATAAAACTGAAATTAAAGAGCGGAAATTTATCGCTTATTTATTCGTACTACCGATGTATTTTAAATATTCAATCAAAACGTAAAATTGATTGAGAAATTAATAAAAATATTGAAAAATTTGGAGATATAAAATTTATGATACAAAATGACTTGAAATTAATATGATATAAAAAATTAAACGAATTTAAGCGTTTACAAATTTGAATGTATATAATTTTTACAATCATTAAAATTCGAATAAAGAAATGGATAATGGAGTCCTTTTTATACTTGTTATTCTTTAAGTAAATAAAATTGTAATAAGATATTTAAAATGCAGTTTTTTGTTCCATGTTCTAATCATTTACAAAAACTGTAAAAATATCAGAAAATTAGCAATTCTACTTCTCGGCAACTTATTTGTTTCGTGATAAAAGAGGTTAAGTTCTTAAATCAAACCATTGATGTTTAAAATTAGATAAATGGCTAAAGTGTTTTGTACAGTATTTCTATCAATTTGTTTAGCCAGATTTTATTAAGATGATGGACAATATTTAAATTTTACATTTTTGATCAGATAAAACTATATTTTTATTTATGAGGAATCAAAAATATTTACATCATAGTGTATCGGTCAAACTCAATAATCTAAAATTGAACTATCCATGATTAAATGCAAATGTCTAAAATGCGAAATAAATATCTTTTTAGCTACGTTTATCGATAGTATTTTGATTTTCTAAGAAAATAATATATTAACGAAAAACATTCAAATATAATAAGAGCGATGAAAGAATAATATACAATTATTAAAATTTATAATTATAAACGACAGTTAGGTAAAAAAAATTAAGAATTATGAAGAGACCCATCGATTTGAATTTTCTTTTTTTTTATCTGCTGAAATAATTTTGTTAACATAATATTGGTCAAAAATGAAATAAGAATATGAATAGACTGAGCAATTATAAATTAAAAATCCGAACATTAAATACCTTAAAATTATTGATTATTACTGCACAGTTATTCATAAATTGAATATAAATGTTAACAAATATTGGGCATTGTTCAAACCATTTATATTATCCACCCATTTTATCATAAGAATTCATTATATTCAATTTTTTCACCAATTTTTTTGCGAATAAATAACCATTCTATCTTGAAAAAAGTAAGGACGCGCTAAATATTTTATTGAGTCTGAAAAGATTTACAAGCTAAAAAGTAATAAAATTGATTGTGAAACAAAAGAAATTATTTAATGTAGAATAATTTCTGATATTATCCTGAAAAGTATGCGCTTGCCCTAATTATATATCAACTACAAACATATCGACCAAAAATTTGGAATGTTTTTATAAATGTTTAAGTTAAAGTAAAATCTATCCCTTGCTCAGTAATATATTGTACAGATTTTTATTACAGTAAATATTTATAGAAATTGATTGCTAACATAATATATCCCAATGCAATACAAAGGTGATTTAAAATAAATAATTGCTTGATTGATATATTCTCTTGAGTAATTTTTAATTTATTGAGCTTATAAATAATTTTTTAAATAAATTAGATGCGCTATAGATTAAAGTACATTATATTTACTATGAGATAAACAACTGTCAGCTGCTTGATACTATTAGGGGTGTGCTCAAAATAAAATGAAGGAATGTCATATATAGAATTGTTGATTTTTTTCCTGAGAGAATAACATTTTTTTATTGTATGGTAGGGATCAGGGCACATTCGGACAGGAAGGGCGAGACAAAAACCTTTTGTTTTTTGTATATCCATGTGAACATTATGGTACAGTAAATTAATTAATTGTTATTTGCCCTATATCCTTTCACTTCGAACCTTTCCAAAAGAAAAGCATTGTAAGCCCGTGCCTTAAATAGGGTTAGTGAAATATTAAATGAATTTTTTACCAATTGTTTTCAACATTAGAATACATTATGCAATATTCAGCTTTTACGGTAGAACAAGAGCAATTGCTCTCTCCTTAACTTATAATGTAGACAAATTTTACCATCAACATGAGTTAACCCTAAAACGTGTCCGACTTCATGTGCAATAAATTGTGCCAAAGCAGTTGGGTTGAAATGGAAGACATGCCCGATCTGAAATATTTATGCAATAAATATACGTCGACAATCGCAATTGATTTAGACGTGCATATAGTGTTAACCCATGCTACACCTGCTGCACGATATTTCCTTAAATGTCTAAATATTAGGAATAGATTTAATAAAATACATAAATATATAGATATTGATATAGTGATAAAAACACCGAAGGATAGTCTCCTACTATACGATAAAATACATGAAACAAGTTATTATTATTTTTTTTCAGAAAAAATAAAAACAGAACTAAATTAAAATTAAAAAAAAAATTTATTTATTTTTATTATTTTATAAATTCATTTTTAAGGTTTTATAGAGTTCAATTTTACACTAAAGACTTTTTTTTTAATTTATTATTCTTTTGACCATTAAATTGTGGAATATATTAAGTTTTTTAAGATTATTCCTTTCTTAATAATATTTATAATATAAAATAAGAATCTATACATACAGAATTAATATTATAGCAAATGTATTGTCATTTATGTTTTTAACATAAATATTTTACTTTAATATATTTTCTCACGGTTTGAATACAGTCTTATATATTATCATCCCATATTTAAAATTTTTAAAGAGTTTTTTTTTAAATAATTTTTTTAATATAATAAGTGCCAAACTTTTATTTATTCAAGCAGCATTACATTTTGTAGCACACCCTCCCCATTCGAAGACACCGCTAATGTTGAGATTTAATAACGAAGGAAGATATTTTATTTCTATGTAATTCTTTTCTTGAATTCTGATTTTGTTTTCTTTAAGGTTCGCTATTATTATTCGACGTCACACTGGGGGCTATCCAGATATGAAAGACTGATAAGGACGTATGATTATAGAAATATATGAGAAAGAACTTAAAATAAAGGATAAACTTTAATAGGATTCATTCTCGATGCTGACAACAAAATTTACCATGAGATTGACTAATTTAACTGCTATTGGCAACATCTAAGTACGAGGGTGTCTTATAGTAATATGTCATGATGCTCGTTATATTATAATAAGTGATTTTTCCTACCAGAGTAAAGTCATTAATTGTTATGTAAGAGCATAATCTGTAGGAAACAGAGACTCTTTGGCTTAGAATGATTCGTTTTCAGAGCTGTCCATTTATTAGGGCGGCATAATACAAATTAATCACATTGTATAATAATGCACCATTAAATCCTTATTTGATATAATAATTTTTTTTTAACGCGTCATTAAGACGGACTCGATTAAATATAACTTATTGATAGCTATATTTCGTATTATCTTAGATTGCTAAGCAAACATTTCTTCTTTTTATCATATAATATTTATGGATTTTTATCCCGTTCGATTTTTAAAAAAGTTATAAATTGATATTGGTCTTTAAATTAATATAAATTTTACTAATAATTTTATAATAACAATACGAAAAAGTTTCAGAGAAGGAATATTATAAGAAAAATTGGTACCCCTACTATATTGAAGCTCATCCATGACTCTATCATCTAATATTATGATCAAAAGAGTATAATTGTGCTTAGATAAACAAATATTTCTTTTTATTTACTGTATATAAGGTGATGCCTAATGTATGGGCATTCCTCAGGAGGAAAAATCAAATGTTGCAAAAAATGACATAAAGAATAAAAGTCGACTGCTTCGCCTTGCATCAAGAATATCTTATAATAGCTTAAGCTCGTCGGATTCTTAAGGAATTATATAAAAAATTTCCAACTTAAACAGCTATATTATTCATATTTCAAATGGAACATAATATTGAGATCTTTTATCAATTCATATTTTTATGTCTTTTTTATGCAAACTGTCTTTTTGTTTTAATTCAATTATATAGATTTTATTTTAAAAGCGTGTGAAATTATTAAATGTGTTTCATGAGATGAAATAAATGTTATTGAATATTTCCCTACCAGACATCCTTAATTTAAAATTTTTTTTATAATGTTTAAACAATAAGAAAAATTCTTAATATAAGAGCTGTAAATATATCATTTATCGTCGAATTGTAATATTAAAATAACTATTTATTACAATATGATGACAAAACTCATCATTATTATCCAGATATGGATTCATAATTAAGTTTACTACAGACATTCCTTCGGGAAAATATTTTTTGCATAATCGAATAATTTCGATATTTTTTCAATTTATTCTTTGCATGCTCTACTGTATTAATTTAATTTAAATATTATAAAGCCAAGTAGTTGCACCTTATTTTCTATCACCATTTATAATTATATTATAAAAGATGATTTCGTTATGAAATACATAATAATGTTTAATGTGTTATCTAAGATATAATAGGGACATAAGAAATTAAATAGGAATCAACTTAATCTAATGATGAATATTTTTATGTCTTGAAAATTCTCAATATCTATAAATAATACTGCCTCATAAAAATTTTTGTTTATTAATCCTTGATATTTACACGTTGAGGATTAGTGAATTATTATATTATATGGCACAAAGGATAGCGTACATTTTTTATAATTATTGGATAGGTGTAATAAAAATATTTTGTACCATTGTTTTTCCCCATGCTTTTTTGGTCAAATAAATTTATCATAAAAGAATATAGAAGTCAAATCAAACATAATGTTTTAACGATCTGAGCCGATTAAAAATATATATTACATTGATAAGATAAAATAAGCTATTTCCTTTGAAAATGTAATTCAAGCAAACGAGCTCAACCGTAGCTTGATATTGTCAAAAAAAGATAAAATAATCAATGATATATTGTATTTTTAAATTTTATTAAAATCTCTCTACAAACTCTGATATCCGAATAAATCAGAACTCATTTTGCATAAATTGACACGACTAAAATAAAATTATTGGATGTTTGGAGAATAAAAATTTTGTCGAGTTAAAAAAATTGCTTCGCAATCTGTTTAAACTTCTTCAATTATAATTTAAAACTAAAATATATAACTCGATAATTAATTTTGTTAAATTAATGTGCCTTTTTTTATTGGTTCCAAGAAAATTTTTGACGGAAAATATGATTTAAATAAAAAGTTTTCTAAATTATTCCTTTTAAAATATTTTATTATAACATCGTAAGATTAAATTGACGATAGGATCACTTTACGTAATATCTTGCAACATGATTTTTTATCAAAGATATTATTAGTTTTTATCGATATGATTTCTACTATAAATGTTTGCATGCTAAATTGGAATATTATGTCATAAAAGTAAAATATTTCTTATAAAACTTACTCAATAACTATTAAGACGTCCACGTTGTTTGAATATTTTTTGAAATATTTTTGGTACACATTTGGCTTTAATAAATGGCCCTTTGGATCAACAATGTTTCTCTCTTCCCAATATCGGATACTTCGCACGGAAAATTGTATATTATGAATCGCAAACATCTAAATTATTTTTTTAAATAATGAAATATATATTTTTTTTAAAATTTAATGTTATAAATCATTTGAAAAACGATAATAAAATATGTTTATTGTTGGCTGTATATATATTTATGATTTATAAATCAATTCACCATACTACTCCTTTGACTTGTATAAACAAATGCATAATATTCATAAGAATATTATTTATTATTTTTTTATAATAATATTCCTTTTGATTTTCCAATATTATATATTATTGCGGTTTCGAATAAAAATTATCCTTGAACATGAAAAAGAAATAAATGTAATATCGGGACTTTAAGTTCTCCTACACTTTATAAATGAGGACAATTTATATGATCGGCGTTATTTTTATGCAATTTTAAGCTAAGATTTTTTAATAATTAAATAAAAGAATAGTTTGTTTTTATATATGAATTATAATCTCATAAAATACATAATATTGTAAACACTAAGATCAAATGCACTAAAATAATGTCGTCGGCTGCGAATTCATGTTCATGACAATTTTATGAAAGCTGTTTTTTTATGACAATATTTTGTTCTGATCGATATATTATGTATCCCTTAATCAAAAAATATGAGCTGCATGCAGCATAAAAGATTTATTTTTTATTTTAAATGTATATTGTAATCAAATCATTGAATTTATGAGGTGAAATTATAAGCCAAATTTCGAATATTTTGAGGGACCGAATTGTAAAATAATGAACCAACTAACTTCCTAAATAAACTGTTTGAATATATATCAGATTAAAATATTATAAAAAACACGTTGGAAATATTTTCTGAGATAAGATTTATTCTATTTTTGATTTTGGTAGCCCACAAAGGACCCTAATATAGTGTGATAGACTTGCGGTAATAGTGTACCTAAATATTTTAAATTTAATTGCAAAATAATAAACATTTTTTGATCTGCACACGGAGATTTTATAAGTTGATTTGAGACACATAAAGAATATGCTTGGTCTAACTGTCATATAACTAAATTATTCTTCATATAAAAAATTATGCTGATATAAAAAATAGAATGTATTTTAATTGTTAAAATAATTGATAAATATTTGAGTTTCCTTCTTACATAAAGTAAAATAAATAAAATATTATTGTATTTATTTTAGTGACTGAGATAAAACATATCGAGTTTATCATTATAATCAACAATTGTGATACAGTACGCAAAATTAGGTGGGCTTTCTTCAGCAGTGATCAATTTTGATTTTAAAAAAATATAAATAAAAAAAATCCGCAGTATAATTTAGGAATAAAATAAAAAATGGTAGGTGCTAGAATATAGTTTCATATAAAATAGCTCAAAATCAGATAAATTAATATTTGTTATTCAAAACGATGTAATGTAAATTTAACGAACAATATTATCGTTCATGATAATTCAAAACTGCCTTTTTAATAATTAAAATTTAATTAGCAGACAGTGTGCTTGAACAATATTTTGTAATTATTATTTTATTTAGGAAGCATTAAGGAAGCCATGAGTTAATATTCAGTATCGTGATTGAGGAATAACAAAGTAAAATTTAATTCAGCGAATTTCTCCGATGCAGAAACTAAAATACATTTTTCTAAGCCTTTTAAAATGGTAGAGATTGCAAAACTTTAATTCATATTATGAAAAATATTTCATAAGTAATTCTGAAAACATTCCGTTCGAAACCACAGAGTAGTACACAATCCCTCTTTTGACGCTTTGCAAACAATGCGAGGTTGTAACCGAATTATGAAATGTATTTTATAAAAATTTTATCTTAACAATAAACCTCGTATTATTAAATGCTTTTTTATTATTATATGGAAACTCGGTAATTGACCGGTAGCTGCGATATGGCAGGGAGGTATGTGTTGCAATAGTTTAAACAGTAGTTAGATAGAGAAATAAAGTTTAAAAGAACTTATATACCATTTGGTAGAAACGTTTTGCGTGAAAACTAAAAGGTAAGCAACTCAGGGCTACATTTAACATATAGCGGTATGCCAAAAGTTAGGAAGTTATGCATCTTATAATATAGTATGCGATTTTTTCTACGATGATCAAAGCCACTTGTGAGAGGTGAGATGTAGGATCCGGAAGATTTAGCATGCGGTGGGTAAGAATCTCTAGTGTTCCTTAGCTAGCAATTAAGAATGAATTAGGAAAATGAAAGATATATCATTTTAATTTGCTTCAATAAAAAGGGAGGTAAATATTAAGTATGTGAGACATTAACATAAAAAGTAGGATTTTTGTTTCGGCGTTTTTTTATAATAAGAAACTGCGAGGCATTCATAAACAGAAGCTGTATGCATGAACTCTTTTCGTGTAGGATCCCACAAACAGAATATAATTGAATTAACCTATATATTTATTTTAACGTATTTCTCATAATATAAATTGTAAAGATGATCACAGCTACCAGTAATCATAATCTACTTCTCTTAGATTAATCTTCTGAAATATTCTCATCAATAGATTTTTATTCGAATAGGCTCTTAATAGGCTCATCTCGAATTAGATTTCATTATTGTTTAGGGTGCCAATGCTAAGTTTGTTCCTTTTTGAGATCTTTTTTTACCATCTTATGACATCTTAATTTTTGAACACATATAAATTCAATAAATGTGATTTTGGAATCAAAACTATAATTGACTATATATCTTTTCTTAACACCTTTAATTTCATACCAGGAATAAAATTATTTTTAGTTAAATACCATTTTCTTTCATTCATCGCTAAAATATTCTGTTTGATAAAAATGATATCTTACCCGTAATTTAGTAACTCAGATTATGCCAAATTTTATGTAACACAAGCCACATATAAAAATCTTAAAACGTATAAAGCTGCAACCCTTCTTTTATTACAAGAGATCCAACAACAAAAAATAATATTTCAAAAGTTTTTTCAATTTTAAACTTTAATTTTTTGTTATAAATAGCAAGGAGCCTCATTAACGATGCCAAATGGCTGAATATAATTTCCTATACATAAGCTCTTATAAGGAATCATAAAATAGAAATAATATTTATTTGAGATGATTAAATTAAAAATAAGGCAATCGTGTAAAAATTAAACTTAATATTCTAATACCTGTGCGGTTAGAGAAAGGGATTCGGCAAAAAATGAATGATTTTTATTCAGAAAAGTTTTAAACAAGAAGAACTATATTTAGAGAGATATATTTACTGCGTCTTGGGTTACAACTACTTTAGCATCCAAATACAAAGGAATATCGCTTCTAACCACTTTACTCCAATCTACTTCAGGCTTGTCGTCGTCAGCTTTTGTTTCAGACGAAATTTTCTCCCCTGGTATTTCTTAAATATATAATTTAAGAATAACCTATATCTCCATCTAAAATAGCTGGCGAAATGTTATAGAATAAAATTATAAGTAGATTCAACCTTATCATTATTAGTATAAAGATCAAGTATATACAGCAGATCTACTTTAATATAAAATAATTGATCGAACGATATGTTATTAGTCCCATTAATAATATATTATTAAATAAGAAGTTCAAATTTGAGATATCAGGCTCAAGGAAGTAAGAATATTTGGGAATAAAAGGATCAATATTTGATACCATATTTTTCATAGGACTGAAAAAAAAGATAATTTTATTTGTCAACTTAAATTGTGTTGTTAGATATGCCGTTCATTGTTAATTTTACAATTTTTTGATGTTTTTAAATATTTAATTCAGAAAAAATGAATAGAATTCAATATTAAATAGTATTTAATTCTGAAATTTTTTATTAAATATCAAAGAACTATATACATTAAGATCTTTTATCGAGAAAACTACAAAATTTATCATGCCATTTACTTACGATTTCTTTCGTGTATATAGTCTTATTTTAATCCATCTAATTGGGATTTAATCGACATTATTGTCTTTAAAAATTATTTAAGCTCAATTATTTTATGAATTTGATATAAAAATTAAACTGTAAAAAATAAATGTTCTCTTTATTATATTAATATCTATAAAAAAAAGTTATCCCCGTCGAATATATGCAGCACTAGGATGTAAAGATGGCTTTATATAATTATGTGATTTACGAGATGTGTCTAGATTGTTTTTATTATATTTCAATTTAAGAATTCGAATTATTCGTAATATATACTCATAACAAAATATGTCACATTTATTTTTATTCAAAGAGATTCCACATTTATTTTCGTGAATTCCTTATTTTTATTTGCGTGCAATTATATTTACTCTCTAAAAACAGTTGCGTAATTTGTAAATTTATGAAATCTTAATGATATTTTAAATACTTACTGTTTTTCGAAGTATAAGTGTACTTTGAGAGCTCAACCTTTTTTTATTGCCGTCTTTTAAGCATAATGTTTTATTTCTTAAACCTATCATCTGACAAATAAAATTTGATATATTTAACAACAGCTTACGATAAGGTATTCAATACGTGATTATTTAAGAATTGTTCAAAATGTTTTATTAGTATGATAAAGCATATGAAAAAATATATAATAAATTGATAAATAAAATAAAAATTCTCGAAAGAACAGCATCGTTTAATCTGCCAAACTATATCTAATAAATTGACATCTGTCAAAATTCGATTGCATCTCATTGGCCTTTCTTTATTACGAAAAAGAGGATTTTTATATTTGTTTTTCGATAGCTTATAAAATACAAAATATTTCATCTTTATACAATTCTAAGATTGATTTATA
This sequence comes from Henneguya salminicola, assembly GCA_009887335.1. Classification (NCBI taxonomy): domain Eukaryota; kingdom Metazoa; phylum Cnidaria; class Myxozoa; order Bivalvulida; family Myxobolidae; genus Henneguya; species Henneguya salminicola. The sequence continues at coordinate 24,574 of SGJC01000611.1, forward strand.
AAAACAATTATTATGAGAATTAATAATTTAGAGAAGAATATAATATATATAAATTATTAATTTAAATAATCTAGAACTAAAAATGATATGTTATACGAAAATATGTACAATCTGCCAAAAGGAACATTGCAGTGGTGTCGGGGAAGGTATTAACGATCTTAAAAAATAAATTTTAATCACAAAATAAAATGAAAGTATTAAAGCAGTCAGTTTCATGATTTTAAATTAAAAGAAATTATAGTTATAAATATTTCACTAACATTTAATTTTAGGAATTCCAGAAGCTATAACTCAAACTTTAAACATCTTTATATACAATATTTTGAACATATAACGATATTTAAACTTAAAGATAAATTTTATAACAGGATAAATATACTGTGCCAACTAAATATCTGAGAAAAAGTAGCCATATGTAATATTAGGGAAAATGAACTAATATATTTTAAAATTGGTAAAAGCAACAAATTATACCTTTGCATCATAAAGTTAACAATTAAGATACAATATTTATGAATTTTTATAGAAAAGAAATATATTTAATCAAAACCATTAATCCTGACTAAACATATACAATAAATATAAATGAACAAAAGTCAATTTCACGTCGTTTATAAATTAAAGCCCATAAAATAAAACACCTTAAAGATGCTCGTGCTTATACCTCGCTGTATTCAATAAAAGTAGTAAAATGTTTAAACGCATTTTCAAAAATTAAGCATGTTACTTGCTTATGCCATTCACAATCATAGAATATGTGAAAAGTTTATATTGTTATGTGAATTCTAATAAATAATGCAAAAAAAAAATACGCAAACAATTATAAAAGAAAATAAAAAAATTTTTAAATGCAGAATTCAAGATATTCTCCCTTGAGGGTATTACTTATCCTTTACATCTATATTTCAAATAATTATCAAAATATATAACTGTATATTTCTATCATGAAAGAATACGATTTAAAAAGGTAGATCATTTTTGAAATGCAGATCTCGTAAGAATTTATAAGAATTAGAAATATATTAGATGGTTCGAACTTATAATTATTAAGGCTTAAATATTTGAATCAAATACTTATATAGCAGATTATTATATTCCTCCTTTTAATTCCGCCATCCATTATTTTGTTTTTCTTGAAATTATTTATTAAGCTTTGATAATATTTAAAATTTCTATCAAAAATAATTTTGTCACTTGATTTTATAAAGCTTGAATAAATGAATAAAATATACAATGCAGTTCCTTTAAAAACCATAGAGGCCTAATGGATGTTTTTCAATAAACAGATATCATTGAAAAGAGAAGAAAATGTAAAAAAGTCAAAAATTTAGAATATAATTTATTTAAAAATTTATTTGATAAATAATATATAAATTTGGATGCTTTTTTCTATATAATAAGACGATATTAAAATATTTTATAAAATATTTAAAATTCGCACTATATATATAAACATATTTAATGTATTAAAAAAAAATCAATTTTCCGTTCGCTGCGTGATTGCCCCTCTAAATCTCAGATTAAAAAAAATTCTTCATCATTTTCTGCGAATATTTCTAATACTCATTTTTGTTGCTTGCGTATATAGAATGCCATCACCACACAATTTAAAACGAAATGTAGAACGTTAAAATTATCGGTTACAATTCTACGTCTATATAATTTTATATTATTTTTGGGATATGTTAGCGTTATCTATTGTTGAGGTAGTCATAATAACAATGGCCCAAAAATATTTAGTTTGACGGCATTTATCGCAGGCTTATTCGCAGTTTATCCTTGATTCTTATATCACATCTTGCGAAAAAATGTTTCAAGCCGATTAGTTCCTATAGCTGAAATTAACATACGCAATATAGGCTCTATGAAAACCTTTCCAGTCTAATCAAAAAATTAATAAAAGATAATGAAATATACATATATGATCCTTAATTTTTTTGAACTCTAGTATATACTTTTTTTTTTATAATATTCTTTTTCAAGTAATTACTATAACAGTTGAGATATCTGACTAAAATTTATCAATTACTCCGTAAAACAATTGGATTATTCTAAACTAAACGAAAGCTCTATCTATGATTCATTTATGCACTGTTCTAAAATTTTCAAATAAATTTGTTTGATAAAGATAAATTCTAAGATTTCTAGGGGATTTTATAAAAAAAAGATAAATCAGAAAAGGGATAATAACAAAAGAAGAAAAAGACATAGAAAGGGAAAAAATAAGGGGATTTTAATATTAATTAATTTATTTGATAAATATTGTTGAGCCTAAGAAAGGGTCATGATAAATAAATGTACCAAGATACTCCTTAATAAACTTTTTAATGTTAGGAATTTTTCGAAACCAATTATTACTATTCTATAAATATTTTCGTACTAATTCCTCTGAACAAAAACACAGGACCTGTTTAAACAGAACTGAAAAAAAATGCATGAAATTATAAAATTTTTTGATAAAGCTTTTATCATTAATATTTCATCTTGAGAAGATCGATTTCCAATTATAAAAAATATTATAAAATTTATAAAAGTAAATTAGTGATAAATTTTAGCCGCTTTCCATTATAGTTTACATAAAAGCCCGCCTTTGAATTTTAATAGCTCGTATTCAATATCTCTTTTTTTTAATCACTTTCCATTTTTTTCAACTAAAATTTTTTGAAATAAATATTTGATTCCCATTTTTAAAAACATATAAATATAATATTAATAAAATGTGAAATGTTTTTTTATGACACAAGTTAAGAATCTTATCCCATAATCAGGGAAACGACCTTTGCGTGCTATATTTGCGAGTATATTTATTTTAACGACTACCAACGAAACAATAATTAAATTTTTTTTTTTAAACTATCCACAATATATTTGGCAGATCCGCGTTCCTGATAGACCAATTAAAATAGGAGGATAATTCAAAAAATCAACAACTGTGACCCTAAATCTCGATCCATGCGCCCTTTTTTAATTCTAGCCGTTACAATTATAAAATCAACAAAGCCAAAAGAATTTATTCTTAACCTGAAATTGATTTAGCGTAAAGAGAAGAAGTTAATAAAGACCCGGGATGCGACGTTAAGCTATAGTTTAGATCATTAATAAAATAAAAATCGAAAATCATTTTATGGACAGTATCCCCTCATAATCCTCCTACGATTCGGCACATTATAACTCAAAATAAAAATGTCTAAACCATCTATGTTTTAAATTTAAATGAATTTCTCAAAAGTACGAAAAAATTATTAAAAATAATGAAATATGATTTCCAGATTTCTTCGGAAAATTTTCTGCCGGGTTTTGCTGAACAACGCGAAGAAACATAAAATAAGCTATAATTTAAAAAAAGCAGTCTTGCGAAGAATAATTCCCAAGCGAAACTGGTATTTTACACTAATTAGTAGAGATCTCAAATATTATTAAAGGTAATATAGTTTGTCACAATAAATACTTGTGTCAAACCAAACTGTACAACAATTAATATATTTTATAATGCGCATGACTTTTATTTACTATTTGAGGTATTTTTCTACGTATATTAAGATTCAAACAATATTTTGTTTGAACTTATTAATTGTGAGCCGGTAAAATAATTTTGTTGTGAAAAAAACGCATAATACATATTGCCCGGCTTATGACAGAACAAAAATAGTCAGTTGATGTAATTTGTAGAAATGCATATAAATACATTGCATTGCAGTAAAAAAGGCTGCAAGGCATCAATATTTAATTTTAGGATTTGAATTTATTTACGATTAAAATGGAATTAATTTTGCATCGTGTTTTTGTGTATTGTACAAAAAACCAAAAACTCTGCCAAGTATTTAATGCCACAAATTTTTATTCTTAAAATATTAGGCAATAAAAAATTAGGTATAAGGGTTTGGAGACTAAAATGGATTTAGAAAATCTGCTTGCATGGAAAAATCAATGGAAGAAGTGCGACTGCGCAATTTAAGAAATATTTGTGGAATTTTACAAACCAATTCTTCTTATATTAATTCGAATTGTTTTAATACTAATGATATTATCTATATATTTAATCATTCAAAGAACGGAAGAGAATATCTGGTGCAAATATCTAACGCTCAACATTTGGTGGTCCAACATCACTCACTCGTTAAGACGTACCGCTTTAATATATTAGTAAATTTCAAACTGGACCTGAGCTTTAGCCTTGAGGATAATGATACATCGCCAATTCATATAAAAGGACACTATTTATTTTTATTTAAATATGAACTTACAAATATTATGTGATTTTAGTCTATTGCATAGAAATGTACAGTATTATAAACTTTTGCATAATTACGAACATTTAAAAAAAAAATGGTATTTTAATAAAAATGATATTATCATTACGTCATTTTAAAACCAAATGGGACCATGAAAATCACATTAGATTTTTTCGAACCCATTTTGGAATTTTTTCAATTTTGATAACAGGGATATTTCTAATTTAAAATTAAATTCTGTTAGAGAGTATGTTGGTGAAAAAATCATTGAAATATTTGAGAAGTGTTCGGATGCTTCCGTATATTTAATGGGTAAAAAAAGTTCTTGAAAATCATTTACTATAATGTATACCATATTTCATTTTAATTATATAAATTATCGGCATTAAAACTAATACTTATGATTGAATTATTAATTTTGTCAAGTTCAACACCGCGCATGCGAATTTTAACGTGAAACTTCGAGAATTCACCTTTGTATACGTTATTCAACTCTATCAATTGACTTGATACGAGATGAAAATTAATAAAATACCAAATTTTGATTCTACGTATACTAAAAAAAATAAAACGAATTATAAATCATATGCATATCTTAAAACGTGTTTCCGAATTGAGCCAGAAAATGCTGAAATTATTCAGAAGATATATGCTTTTTACCTCGACAAAGAGAAATATGATGATTGTGGTAGGTTTCTTATCTATATATTAAATATGAAAAAAAATTCAAAAATCAAATCTAGTATTTCCGAACACATTGGGGCACATTTTTATGACAACCCCCAACTAGACAATTCATTCCCGAAATTTTCAGAACTTTTACGGCACTTCTCTGAATCAATTAGGACAAAACTTTTAATTTCTAGTCTTCCTTATATTTCTGATTCCCATTATTTTTTCGTGATTCATTATTTGGTTTCTCATTCTGACGAATTTATCACTAAAATGGCAAAAGATACATTGAATAAAATCTTCCATTTGAATTTTAAGGAGGGCCAAATGGATAGCTTATTTTTAATAGAAAAAATTCTCCCGGAAATATTACTTAAAGTACTATCAAACGAAAATCAATCTGAAGAAATCAAGCCCTTTATCTCAAGCTCTCTATTTCAAATTATTTCCATACTTTCCCATAAAATTGAGGCCATATTTTCTAACACCGAAAATATTTCAAATTTAATGTCTTTGTTTGAAATGATAGAAAAAATATTTTTTCTCGCATCTAAACAGTTTTCGTGGCGCCGAATCAATGAAATAGCTAGCAAATATCCAGCTGCTAAACGCAATGTAGAATATAATATGGTAAAATTAAAGAAAATTTTTAAGACATTTTCATTTTCTTGCAATAATTTCATATTCCTCTATTTTATATTACAATATCATTCCATTTGTTATTTTTTTATGTTCAAAAATATTTCTATCCTATGTGATAAATATCCCTGCTCTCCGTCATCATTTAACATCATTCTTCGCACTCACAACTTTCCATTAGATTGTCAACCTTCTTTTTTCTACTCCGATAGCCTCATGTTTCCAAATCCTCTAACGATCGAGGATAAAAATTCTTTTTTCTCTCATATTCTATGGATAGAGTTGATTTCGAATATTTTGTTTTCAAATGCAAACTTTTCCAACTCCCTCGAGGAGAAATTAAGTCCCTATAGTAATACATGTAAATGGATTTCGTTTTTAATATCTCAAACCTCTATTTTAACAGGTAAAGTCTTGCCTTCGTTTTCAGAAGCTCTTTACCCTGAAATATCTGATCTATTCACGTCTAACACTCAACCCTGTAATAAAGACACACTTTTAAAATTGTTGGATAAATATACGATCAATCAAATGCCTTATCATCTGATTAATCAATATCAACCTATACAACTGGGCTACCTTTTAATCAATGACAATGATATTGTCTTCAAAATTCCGGACAATTCTGAACTTTATCTTGTTAAATACGATTATTCTTTTCTTATTTCTCATCATATTACAGATCTTATTGCAAAATTATTATCTAAGATTGACGATTACATTACGGATAATAACTGGAATGCAATAAAAATTTTGATTATTATGTCACAATTTAATTGGCCCCAGTTTCGACCAATACTCGAATTTGTATCCAATAAAGCAATTACAATCAACACATTATCTTGGTCTATTCCACTGAATTATGTTTACGAGATAGAAATATTTGAGATTCTTTTGATGCTCAGTCCCGAAGGTGTAAGATTTAGTACACCAGGGGAACCATTTAAGGAGATTTGTTTGGATCAATATAGTCTTTTTGACTATCTTTCTACGAATAATACTCCGCCGCCGGATTTGATCATATTTCTCAAAGAGAACACTGTATATTTAGATAAATTGGTATTTTAATTCGTAAAAACTATTTTTTTTTTCTAACTAACCTAATTTAATGACTGTAGCTGTTTACTATAATTGCCAGAAATAATATTAACTTTCGTTCCTGTGAATAAAAATGTATGATTATCAATAAATATTTTCAGCTTTTTTAAATACCTCCCGCCCATGCCCCTTTTTCTTACCGCGATAAATATAAAACTCGAATTCAACACTATTATGCTTTGTTTAAATTTGTGCCTTCTAATAAATCTGAAAATTAATATTTCATAAGAATTGAATCCCTAAATATGGCCTGAGAATAATTTTATACCAGCCTATCATATACTAGTTTGCTTTTTATCGAATGGGTAAAAATTGCGCAAAAGATGGATTTCACAATTAAAAATACAGATGTCTTAAATTAACATTTTTAAAACATAATCTTTCATTTTTACATTTATAGTGCCAAATATGATTCACATCTTCGTGTTTTAAATTACATTCATCTCAACAATGACAAATATTTTTAATTTAACATTTTCATATAAAAACCTAAGAAGTTGCGCCCTACAAAAATTGTAATTAACGATAATCTTATGTTTTGATGAGCGAGAAGATATGATATTTGTTCTAATAGTGTTGTAATTAGAATTTAGTCACGTCTTTTCATTAGTTCAATTAATTGCCTATTTATTTGATATTAAATATCCCTATTAGTTTGTTGAGTTGTTCTCATATGTAAAGTATCAATTTTGACATCATCAAGACGACCTTCCCTTTGCAAAGAGTCTAAAAAATTTTAAATATATGGAGGATTTCCTCCAGCGAGACGTACGAATTTATTATGCCAACCTTCGACTTTATTATTAATCTGCCTAATTCCATTTCCAGTACTTTCGGATTGATTCAAAATCGAATGGGAAATAATGGCTGAGAACGACCTGTAGAATGATGATTTTGATGAAATGTCCTCAAAATAAGTCAGAAGTTTGCTGAATTGTTGTTCAAAACCAGTGGGCTATATGCTCTTTTTTTCCCCTTTTATTTTTGGACGGGTCATGGATGTGTAAAGCCTTACTAGTCTCTTTCGAGAAGTGCTTCACGGTCCTCCGTCTGCCTCGATGTAGACGCCAGGTAGGCATCACTCCCAAGATTCAGCGGTAATGTGGGGGTCTCACAAACTAAACTTTACACCCACCATCTTTCCTCTAGGGACGCCGTACCACAAGGGCATTGGCTCTCGGGGCATATATGTTCTCCAATGCTTTGTACACTCGAGATACATGATCTTCTTGAATAAATGCAATAGGCGCAAATATCGTAAAGATTGATCTCGCTATTTCATGATCATGGTATAATGTTGATTTCCACCACCGCCTCCACTTTGAATAAGGGGCCATATACATTGTCTGAAGTTAAAATATGATCCATTCAGTTGTGCGCTTAGATTGCAAAACGTAAATAAATTGATAGATGCCTTCTTAAAATCACACATGGCAGGTTGGCATGTGATATCAACATTTTCTCCGACTTTCTTCAGTACCTGATCTCAGTTTTTCGCTTCATCAACGCGAAACACATTGACATAATACATTTTTATATTCTTCGTGAATAATTTACAACTATTAGAAGGTTTAATGAGCTGACTTAAGGTTGAATCAATATAATTTATTAGAGCTATGGCTAAGAATATTAAGTTGACGAGGTGGTCGGAAGAGAATAAATCTTTCTTTTCCATTTTCTGGACCATCATTTTTAGAAAATTTTCACTTCTAAAACTAATTCTGTATTGCTCAGGGATGAATAGTTGTGCCGCATCTGATGGAATAGTACGGGGCAAATTAATTCATTGTCGAATCATTTGTATATTTTTCTGCAACGAATTATAGGAAGGAATTAAATGCGAGTATGATTGAATACTACCCCTTAGACTGTCAGCAAGTAATCTTAAAGGATGTTCGGTCGTGGTTCTTGCTCGATTTTAATCATGAGAAATAATTCGTCTTTTAGACAATTCTTCTGGATTCAGAGCATCGTTAGGAACAGTTGGATTGTTTAAAATCAAATTTTTATATATCGTTGCGCGCATGGTGCTTGTGCCTATTTTTTAGGCATCTCCAGGAAATATAATATTTTAGAATATTTTCTCTTCCCATTCTGTAAAGATGACGTTGTTTACAAAGAGTTTTTCGGATAAAATAATTTCTAAATTATAAGATTATTTAAAATTGAATAATAAACAGTTTTTAAAAAAGTCAATTTAAAAAAAAATATCGACGATGTAATAATTCAAATTAGGGGAGGGGATATGGTTATTTATGATGAAAACAGTATTCATAGAGTTTAAAAATATTACTATAAAATAATTCTGACCAAGCTATTTGCCAAAAAGGCTTCGGTGAATTAAATTTTTAGCTGAGAATGAACTATTCCTCAGAATTTTTTAATAAAATAAGGGAAAATAATGAAAAATAAATTATAAAAATATATTGCTTCAATTTGTTTTCTCATAAAAAAAAGATTAAAAGTGTTCCCCAATTTTCTTCCTATCCTTTTTATACATTAGATATGCTCACAGGGGACGTAATAAAAACTGAAATTGCTAAAAGTGCAGCAATATCTCCTATACACTTTTCCGCTTATTTTTATATTTGAATTATAACATCAGCCATGAAATGGTATACGTGTGTTTATGAAAAATTCACCCTCCGAGTTATGATCCCCTAAATATGTCATTTATACAAATAAATTAAACATTGTACCAATCCAATATAAATAAAACTGAACACAGTTAACTCTATTTTCTTTTAATTATTATTTTATTTCTAAAATTAACTGCCGTCGTCGATCTTAACAACCGTTGGCAGATATTATTACCATATTCCTATTTAGTAAGTTAATGTGATTTTTTTTCTTCAAGATTATAAATATAAAATCTTGCTCGTCTATTTTTGCAAGAAGTTGCACGATTTCAGAAATGGAAAATTTACTGCAAAGGAAGTGATTAGAACATAGATGTTCAACAATATTGTAAATCTTACTTATTAGCGTCGACCAGAAAGTATTTTCAATAAAATATTAGGTCGTGGGTATATATTGTTGAGATTACTCGAAGTAGAAAGGCTAGGAATAACACAGATCCTTTGTTAAAATTATTAGAATTATAGGATTTTGTTTATGATCACGATTATTAAACTATTTTATGTTGCATAAAATGATGCAATTTTGAAAAAATAGTGTTTCATATTAACGTTATAAAATGTTTGATGGTGTTTGCTCATGCCCATTTCTCAAAACAGGATAATAACAAGGTGCAATCGATCACATTCATTTCCTTTATAACGGTAGTACTTTGAAAATGGTTGACGATGTAGGCTTTACTTTATGGCTCGGGAAACTGTTATCAATAGTTCGTTCTTTCCAATTTCGGATGTCTCAAATACTTAAATTAAGAGCTTAAACATTCTAAAACCGATAACTGCCTAACGCTCCCTCCATGTTAGATTATCTTATTTTGTTATAAAATTGAAAGTCTGGCATACTATTCTTCAAAATGGCAAAAAAAATTACCATACCCTTAAGTACGAAGATAAAGGGACACAGAAACTAATAAGCATAAAATCGAATTCTATATATCAGGTATTAAAGAATAAATAAAATTTGAGTAAAATACCTATCAATTTAATTAAATAAAAAGACTTAAAACTTTGGAAAATTAAAATAATATTGTTCGCATCTCCATGTTCACTGATCTTATTTTAAATTTCCCTTCTACATTAAACAATAAATTTAAGAATTCCAAAGATGATATTGTTACTCTTTAAAGGTATGATTCTATATCTCTAGTACCTTTACCAGTCTTAGAACAAATTTTACCAACGTGCGTTTTTTTGATTTCAAGAAAATTACGCACGCGATAATTTCGCAACAATTTAAAATGTTTTTAATGAGTGAACAAATAGAAGTAATATTCTTTAAAATATTATTTTATCATTTATTTTTTCTTATTTTTCGACATTGTAATTGATAATTTTGTGAAAATAAATGATTCTCTGCTAAAAATTTAATTAACTGAAGCATTTTTAGCAGGTATCGTGGTCGGAATAATTTCATAATAAAATTTTTTAACTATATTAATACTGTATTCAGCATAAATAATAATATCCCACTAACATGAATAATTACAACTCGATATTGTTTTTTTTCAATTTGTCCATTTACTAAA
>SGJC01000612.1:0-24740 GCA_009887335.1 Henneguya salminicola
ATGAAATGCTAATTGGAAATATATTTAAAAAAATGGTTATAGTTAAAAAATTGTAGTTTAAGTGACATGAAAAATTGTGATTGATGTTATAAAGTGTTGAGATCGTTATATTTTTATCATACGTGAATTGAATTATATTCTCATAAAGCCTTTTCTTAATATATTGCTATGTTTTGTACATTTTTGCAACCAGACCATATTGAACCATCCTCCAATTTCTCATATAGAGTATTTCATAGGATGCGTAGTATTTATATAAAACTCTGATATATATTTTTGTCACAAATAACCTGTTATTGTATCTCATTTTACGATTCATCAAAAATTATATATATTTTTTTTAATTTTAGACAAATAAATATCTTCAGGCTTAATTATACAGTTGTAATATATTTATAAGATTTTATACTAATACATGCAATTTTCCTTTTGTTTTTCATTTAATAATTATAATCAATTTTTCTTTACCCTAAAATTAGTTGTTTTTTAGTTATAATATTTTGTTTACTTATATGTTTTTAGTTTGATTTTAAATCAAATAACAATACATTCTAATAATATCAGAAATTTTTTTATTAAAATTTTAAAAGGTCTACAACATGGCTTTTCCCAGAAATATATTGATTTTACTATAATCAAAAAGAATTCATTCGATTTAAGTATCCCCAAGATAACAAGTTAATAAAATTACAAGGTAATATTTATATCTGCATATTTTATGGTATAAGAAATTGTTATTGATAAATATATTTAATAAATGTTTCAACTACATCAAAATTAAGGTGGGAACATAGTACAAAGATCAATACATATTTGTATTCGTTGTGATAGTGATGAGCTTTATCGCATCAGTAAATATATTGTAATTTTTATTTAGTAACCAATACATAATTACAATTACTAGAAAATAATAATAACATTTTAATTCTTCTGCTGAGGAACAATGTGTAACATGTTAATTTTAAAACATAAATTTACGAAAATAATAAGGAAAAATAAATAAATTCAAACATTTATAACCAAGATATTGGATCAGGAGGAGATATGCTGATTAAAATGTCTATAATTATCCCATAAAGACATTTTTTTCTAAAGTACAACATAAATATAAAGAGATGACATATTAAAAGGCACGCGAAGGCATTCCATTTGTGTTAGTAGCTCTAATTAAAGTGTCTGCCACTGCCATTCGATTTAGGTAGTATGATTATGATTTATTTGCACTAAGTATTAAGAATGATTCACAGATTCATGAAGAAGCCAATCTTCTTAAAGCCCATTTCTACTATATGCACGCCAAACATGTCTTGCACTTTTTATCTATGGTTCACGTTATTTTGAAAACTGAGGAAGCATTAGGAGTGTGTTTCTTTGTTTTACAAAAAAAAATCGGAATTCGCATATTTTGTAGCTTTTGACTACGATCTAGTCAAAAACCTATGGACTGAGTACTGTTAAGATCTTATTATTATTTTGTTAGCATATTTGCAACTAATCAGAATTTTTCTTATTAAATGTGTATCTTTCTTTTGCTGGCGCATTATTATCCTTAGCAACATTCTTAATCGGCTGTATAGAGACACATCCCTAAGTAAGCACCAGTCTATTTGAATAATAACAGATATTTTTGTTCTCTAAGTTTTCGCCTATGGCTGACGACGAGTTACCGAGGATCAGCAATTCTATCCTATCGCGTTCATTCTTACAGGAGAAAATTAAAGCACTCAACGGCACATTTTCTTGCAATAGTTACCGTTTCAGTAGAATCTTTTAAAGTTCTTTTTGTTATGAAATTAAGTATAAATTCAAGTGTTTTATAGACGAGAGGTTTGAATTAACTCTAAATGATAGTGTAAATTATATACCCTTTAGGAGAAACTATCTGTATAAAAAGAAATTAATTCGTAACGACTCACAGGTTCTGCCTCATTTGCACATTAAACTAGAAAGTAGATTCATGGCTTGTACTTCCATTTTTTAACTTTTGACCATTATTCTTATTAAATAATATTTTTACAGACAATTTTCATTCCGACGTGGTACACTGTTTCTTTTGATCACCCTTGCTCTTTTATCAGAGTTTTTGCTTCAAGGAATGATATTAATTTTTTGAGAAAAAAATGATTGAAAAATGTGAGGTTCCGCCATTTAAACAACCCAAATTTTTCCCACATGCAAATAAGGGGATCTCCAGGCTATCAAATACATGATAATATTTTTATGAATAAAATTTAAATATAAATGAATCATAAATATTCTAAATTCATATCACAACGCTTGATCGAAAAATTAAATATTAGTATTTACTGATCTCACCAACTGTCATATTTCCAATTTTTTGTTGAATTTATTAACTTTTTTTTTTATTAAAATTTTATTTGATAATTTTTATTGATATGTGTTTTAATAATTAAGGTATCTAAAAGATTAACCTTCTTTACGTGTGTATCACATCCCATAAACCGCCTATTTAATAGGAATATCTATTAATTTATTTTTCATACAAAAATAATAAAAATTATAATTTTAATAGTTATATAATAAAAGGAAAGGGTATGAGCGTTTCCTCTTAGAAAATCTCTAATTGATAAATTAAGCCTGTTTTCCATCTCTCCTGCATCCTTTCTTCTTTTTCAATATTTAATGCTGAATTTTCAAAAATAGTTCTGCCCACATGAATATTGAAAATATTCATCGCAATTGTTTGTTGTTCTATTATTAGTTATTCAATACGATTAAGCATACCAATATGAGCCTTTCCTATCAATTGGGATCACCTATTTTTTTATAAATCCAAAGAATACTGGGCAGTATCTTTATAACTAGACAATACAGAGATATAAAGGTTGGTGGATTTAAAGGTGGATGACGCCATTCCATATTGATCGGTGTACAAAATCTAGTATATCGATCAATATACTTTTTTTCGTTTAAATTATTGGTGGTGGAAAGTAATAAAGCTAAGATCTTGTCTATAATCTGAATTAATTTTTTTGAATTTCATTAGCTGGTTAAAAAATGAAAGTGTGATCTATTCTCTCAAGTATAAACTGATATAAATATCGTTTTCATATTCTTTTTAAAATTGGCTATTGTGAACTTTTTCCATATCTTTTTGCTCAAATGGTAAAACGGGTTTTGCGTGTACAGCTTTGAAATTGAGTGCGAACAGATTTTAGGCCTGCAGCATCGAAATAATTTCTTATAAAGGATGAAATTAACAATATATCAACATTCGATTCAGACTCAATAAATAACTAAAATAAATTCAAGTAAATCTTTCGTCATTTAGATGTCCGAGAAGCAATTACAAAAAGAAGAGTTTAAAAAAAATTTCCTTGTGTATACTTTGCAATAGATATAAGGAGCGGTTTGAACGTACCATCAATAATTCAAAAACTGCCAATGCTTAAATATTAAATATTTTGAAGTTTGGAAATGATAAAAAAACGGGTCTTCTCCAGAATAATGTTTGCATAAAATTACCCTATCACATCTAATGGTATATTTGAAATTTTTGGATAGTTGATGGGTTTCTTATATTAGTTAACCTCCTTTTCAGATGAATTCTGTATTTATTAAATTTTGGAGGGGGCGTACATAGTGTAGATATTGTTGACAGAGAAGAGCAAATAAACCGGATCATGTGCATAGGTTTATCCTTATAGCTTGAATCCGATACTTTAACTCGATTAATATTTTGAGCACCATTTATTCTAAAAAATTTTTGATAATCATCGTGATCAGTATTTTATAAATTTCTTATGCCCTTTACCAATAAAGTTATTAGTAAGCAATTGCATACTGAAGACTCCTTACTTTCGAAACACAAGTAATATTTCCATTTAATATTCTTATCTTGAACGTTGGCATATCTGTTGTTTAGCCTTTTTGGTTGTCTGAGAATACGACACGCATTGATTATGATTGTGATAATCTAAATTGTTAAAATATATATAAAATTAATATAATTACTAAGTTAACAATAAATTTTAAAAAAATGAGAAACGTCAAAAATTTATACATTTATTAAAAGAATGGAAATTTATAAAAATTCATATTTATTAATATTAAATAAAACAGCTAACTCCGTTCTAGATATATTCATTGAAAGTAGGTACTTTCTAAACTTATTAATAATATGAACTATGATTGCTTAATGTAATTTTTCAGCTTATTGTTAATTTTAAGATATGCTAAGATATATTTTATTTCTATTAGGTTCGAGTTAAGCGTGGAGATGAAATTTCTTAAATTAGTAAATTGTTGCAAATTTTATATCTATATTTGCACATTAGATATCTTCATATACATTTTATAATATACTACAGTGAAACCACTAAATGATAATATAAATATCCATCCTATTTTTGATAAAGTTTAGTAAGAGGGGATAATTTGAGTGAATGTGTGCAAAAGAAATGATGTTATATCACTGTGCTGCTTTATTTTTTCTCTTCCTAAAAATGACTCATTACAAAAAAAAATTATAAAAAATAATAGTGTAAAGGGAGGCTTATGTAATTTTTTTTCGCCGGTGACAATGAATTTTTCGATTACTTTCTCATCTTTTAAACATAATTTTAAAAAATATAAACATCATAAAATAAAATATTTAGCAATCCTGATTAAGACGATTTAAGGAGGCTTATTTAAGTTTAAAATGTGGAAAATTTAATTATTGGAATTAATATTAACAGCCGATCCTCATGCAATTAGAGCAAAATTCATGCCAATGGTGCTATGTCTCAATCCTCAGGATTATTTTGAAACCAATCTAATAACAGAAGCTAGAAATTTTTTCATTATTATGTTTTATTTATACATATTATTTCTTAAATAATTTCAGAATTCTTTTCTTTGTTCCTTCTCGTTTAGTTAGTTTAGTTTTTTTCAAATTTTAATTATTTGAACAAAATTTTAATATATCTAACTATCGGCCGATTATGATATCTCAGTTAGCTCAGCTTAAAACTGTAACCAGGGAGTCTGACATCCATTTAAGCTGATATTTATAGAAAGTACGAAAATAAATTACATTAAAAAGACAGTGTGTCGCATATATGATGCTAATAAAATATTAGATAAATTTAGAAATATGCGATTGGGAACAGAAAAAATATAATTTACTTCCAATATTAAATTTAGTTAGTTGGACCAAGAGGCGGCCTCATGTACACTCTTGCAAAAATAAAAAGGATTTATTTATTTTCATATAGAATTTAGAAGTTATTTGGTTTTAATTTTATATGAAGTTAGCTATTATGCTAATACAGTATGATTCGCTTAATCCGGTTGCCTTAGGACAGACAGTTTTTTGCCGGATTAACCGAAATTGATTTATTTACTTCTAAAACTTCAAAAAATATTTAATTTTTTTAAAAATCTAAAAATAATTTCAAATTGGCAAACAATAAATTATTTAAAATAAAAATTTTAGTTTATAAGGATTTTTATAGAAAACTGTTTTTTTTTTAATTCCTTTAGAAATATGTTTTCTAACATCATCTTTAAAACGCTTAATGTGGATGATATGTTTCTCCAAACTTTCATGAGTTTTTAAAAAGTAATTAATTGTGTTTAATTACTGCATTGCTTCTTTGTCTGTTGGGATGGTCCTTTCCAAATTTTTATCGTCAAGTTCCATGTCTTAATTTTTGTTAGATGGCGTAAACATCTCAAAAATTTCCACCTTAGAAACCTCAGCTATTATGGAGAGGTCTTTGTTAACCTCTACAGAGCCCTCAAAAGTGACATCTTCAGGCACTAACAAACGATCTTAATCCATCAAATCGATTTTCCACTTTCTACCTGTCTTCTTTGAGCTCAGTGTCTTCATTAATTGTGTCTGAGGCAAAACAACGTCGAAAACAATTCGCAACAGTTTGTTCCGATACGGCTGCCCGTCATAATTTTATGAGATTCAAAGCATCCAGTAGATTGAAATCAAAATCAATTTTTTTTTTCAAACAAAACAGCATGCCCTGGACAAGGCGTTTCTTATACTGGCATTTCATTGAATTGATGATTCCTCCCTCCCCGGGTCGAGTTTTAGATGTGGGATTTAGTGGAAGAAAATACAATTCCACATTTTTTGTATCTCGTAATTTGTGGATGTGCTGGACATCGATGGAGAATAAGCGCCAATTCGTAATTTAGATTTCTCCTTTCCTTGTCGATCGAACGAACGAATTTCCTGAAAATATCGCTTGTCGCCCAAGCTTTTTGGTTTCTTCGATAAATGACTGAAATATGCAGAAAATTTGTAAAGGATCGGAGTTTTTAATATTTTCCCAACACCCAAAGAGGAAACTTCTTTCCTGACATGCTAACACAATTAACAACAGGTATTCTTAATATTTATTTTTTCCCGCTGTGAACACTTTCGCTTTTTAAAGCTAAAGTTTTTTCCGGGGCTAACAACCAAAATAACCCCATTCATCGCAATTAAGAATATTTTCAGCCAAATATTTTTTTTAAATCTCTTCACTGGTTATTTCTTTCCAGTGAAGGAGAGACTCAGCAGATACAGCAAAAAATTTATCCGACCATTAATCTAAAAGCAACTTCGTGTTGTGCTCTACAGTGACTAATCCAACTCATGTCGATTTCCTCGTTCTGCCCACACCTCCCCAAGATTTCTAGAAAATTTGTTTGCTTGCTGTCTCAATATTTCTTCTCCTATTGGCAAATCTGGTCTATCTGCTCTCAAAGCAGAAACCCGAGGAAACAATTCTTTACCAGTCGATGCATATTTTGATTGTTACATTCTTTTCACTTTTCCTGAAATGAATTCGTTTTTATATTTTTCTTTAATATTTTCCGAATATTTAAAATATCCCACAATGTTTGTTGCTTTATTTGAAAAAATATTTGCTATTTCAAATTTTTTTACTTTTGGATGAGTTTCTGAAAAAAAATAATTTCATCTTTTTTCTAGGGGAATTTCAGTTCTTGATCGTTTTAAATCCATAAAAAATGTATATTAAATAATAAAAAAAGAAAATACCGGATTAAAGATAAAAAATACACAAGGGACTTCAAGAATCCACCGAATTCTGGATTACACGAAACCGTATTAAGTCGAATATCTATAATAGGTTAATAATAAATTTATTTGGGACTTGAGAATTTATCCGGATTTCCCAAAAACCGGGATTAAGCTAATTATACAGTATAAAGTTTAAATACTCAAGATTTAAAATGTAACAAACTTAGTGTTAAAGTAAGCTTATGAAATAAATTTCTATCTGCGGATTTATAATCATCTAAAAATAGAAATCAGCAACTATTAAACATCAAATTATTAAACAATTTAAAATAATATAATGGAAAAATTTTTACGATTGATAAATGAATTATCAAGCAATGCCGATAATAAAAATTGGCGATCAAATGTCACTGCGTTAAAAATTCAGTGAATCGAAGAATGAGAATACAATAAATGTAGGTATATGGAGCTAAAGTAAACTAAACAGATTATATATGCTTCTAACTTTAAATTATTTTTTTAATTCTGATGAATAAAGTAGAAATGTTCATAATATAAAAAAAAATATTTTTTTTAATACGTATCCTCTTCATCTTGTGTCTATATTACGTTAATTGATTTTACAAAATATTAAAATTATTCGTGGCATTCAAAGTAAAGAAACAATAAACGGTGATAAATTCATATTTTGGGAGATGTCTATCCTCAACAAAAATTTGAATGTTTTAATTCACCTCCTATTTATGTTTAACCTTTTGTTATCTGCCGCTTAGTAATAGTTTAAAAACGATAATATATAAAACTTATTATCACATGCTCCAGATATTTTCATTTCGATGCTCCGTCCGCAAACAATATAAATCAATGAAAAAATACTTTTTTTTGTAAACCCCACCTTTCACTGCACCAAATTTTTGTGGTTTTTTATTCACGTGGCTTTGAAACCTCTTCTTAAAAAATTATTTTGCAAATTATTTGTAACAAAATCATGGTAGATTTATAAAATTTTACTTGACAATCTAACTGAACTGGCACATCTATTGAAACAACACAATAGGAAAAAGGATAGTAGTTCAGATTGGTAACACACAACTATGCAAAAGAAGTATGGAGTAGGCCGTATTTAGGTTGATCAAGATATGTGGTTTGTTAGACTGATTGATTAAAATGGCAAAGCTTTATTTAATTTTGCCACAAAACAAAATTGAAAACCTCTGACTGTTAGAATTATTTTCAATGTTGAACAAGTCTCAAAAATCTGTACAGAAGGAAGAGCTGTCTATCAGGAAATCTAGATCCCAACATTATTTTACGTGGAGAAGTGGTGAGAATTCCAATTTTATTAATTATGCGAAATCCCGACGCTTGGTACTGCTAATCCAATGCCATAGTATTTTTAAGAGCAAACATTAGTTTTTAATCCTTATAATAAATATTTTTAATTTATTAATTTTTTACTATTTTGTTAGGCTGTCTTTGTTAATGGCTAGATATCACCATCGATGTAGTATGTTTATTATTTCTAGAGTATTTTTTATATTTAATGCCCAGTTAGTTTTCTTTGGGGTAATCCCAACAAACATTTCAATGAAATCCGTTGTTTACCACATACGTACTTATAATATATTTTTATTTAAATATGATTTTAGTTGCATGGAAATTACATCTATCTGAAATAACTATAAATATCTCGCCGATGGCTTCATAAATATACGATATAGACTGCGTAATAATTGGCTAACATCTTTTGGGATCTTTTTTAAAACAATATGTGAGATCCTGGCAGGTTAACGTTCACTAATTGCAATGAATATTTTGCTAAAATGCATGCATTAGCACAGCCATGGATGTGAACAAGAAACAATTAACGTCAGTCGTATTTTTTTAACAATGAAACGTAGAGCTACCGAAGCACAGAAAATTTTATCCCCAATAATATAATAATGCTCTTCAAACGAAACATGAGGCGATTAATGGAAGAATGTCAACCAAGGTTGTTTCTAAAAAAATAATAAAGCATATCAGGGAGATTATTGCTATTCACCCTCTGTGACCGATTTATGGGGCTTCTATTATCCTTACTGAACATGATTTTACTTTCGAAGTGCTCGACACCAAGTTGAATTCATTTTATTGACTAATTATGTAAGATGACAGCGACCAAATAATATGAGTTTTTCAAGCAGAATTTTATAATGCTTGCCTTTTTGGGTGCTTATTCTATCTTGGAAGTAAGACTATAAAAAATTGAGAGAGGAATGGTTTTGAAATCTGTATTACAATGAGACAGACGTTTCCACTCAACCTATAAGGATTATAGCGCTTTCATTCGTTTCAATATATGACCTTGAAACGGCAGTAAACGTTTAAGATATTTTCTCATCTGTTGAGCTTTGACCGATTCTTTACTCATTATTAGGCACATTAATAGGGCGCCCATATTCATACCGGAATAAGACGACGCCCTTTATTTCCTTCACATATTTAGTCAACATATAAGCGTTGGCTTAATGATGATTCACAAACCCTAAAGAAGATGAGAGATGCCATAGAGGGTTACTAACTGAATTAGGAGTTGTCAATCTATGTTATTGGGCCATTTATTGATGATTACAAAAGCTTATCGAGGAAGAGATCAATTTTATCAACTCTATATCAAGCGAGGACAAACCTCCTAAAAAAAATAAGATATGTCTTAAGGCGGAAATAAGAATAAAAAAAATACCCATTAGTATCGTAACAGAACAATATTTGAGCACCTAATGGGCAGTTTCGGCGATTTTTTATGAGACTGAACAATTAATCATATTTATTCACATTGATAAAATCTAGTTTTTTTTATAAAAAATTATTTTGCGCTATTATGACACAATCCATACGTACTGATTATCAAAGCATTATTGTTTCTATCGCTATTAAATTGAGCAAAAAATATTCCTCAAACGGCAACTGCACAAATATTTTTTTACCTTCTCATGGTAACTACTAAAAATATAATAATATTCTTAATTCCGTTTAGGGATTTCAAGTTGAATTATTGACAATAAAATTGTTGTTTATTTAGATAATAGATTTCGACAATGTTGAAAATTTTCATACAAATTTTTTTCATAGCAGCCAGGTCTAGATAGTTAATAACAGTTAATTTGTCTAAAAAAAACAATTTTCATTAATAATATTTTCTAATGTTATTTATTTAACTCAAGAATTATTTTTTAGTTTAATTATAATCTTACTATCTTCTAAGGCTTTTTTTAATTCGACTAAATTATAGCACTCAAATGATTGGAACAAAGAAGTCAAAGCCGTACATTAGATCAGATTCTAATTGAATTTGAAAATCGCATGAAAGAAGTTTCCATATGATCATATTAAGATGTACTGTTAAATGGTGTTTATCATCATTAAAAGCAGATGCATCAATCCCAAATGAGATATCATTAAATTTTATCAACAATCATGCGCCTGATGTCTAAGAATTAATCAAAAGATAATTGATTGTTTAATGCGTAGTCAATACCGTGTATCTGATTAAACACAAAGGAATATTATTGTTTTTGCCATGCGATATGTTCCTAATCCTCCGATTCTTTGTATGTCAAACGAACGTTCTAACGCAATAAATATCGAAAAAAAACTATCTAGAGCAATTCTCTTCCCCTTTCCGCACAAACACTTGTCCTCGCAAATCAATATAAATTGACTAATAATTACTAGAACTTTATTTTTTACGACAGTCATATAATTTTTTAAGTCGAGTGATTATTTTTTATTAAACCACACAATAAGCTACCTTACATCTCCTAGTTAATTTTATATTTATGTTACATTTCTTTTTTTACCAAATATCTTCTTTCAGATGTTTAATATTCCCACAGCGTTAAAATTATTTCTTAACAATCTTTTGTGTTTAGAGAAAGAAAAAAGGCTGCCCCTCTATTTTATTTGCCAAAAAATATTTGACCGCTTCCATTCAGTGCTTACTAATTCAATGAGCGATTTCATATGGGCGTCCGTTAGTTTCTTTACTTGACACTTTCCATATGTGAATCCTATATTTTTCTGGTATAATTTAAGCCAATCTGTTTGGTGTAAGATAAAAGAATGGGGATTTAAAAATATATTTTCACTTTAAAAAAATAATAAATCTTATAAAAAGATACATGCTCTTCAATTTTCTTGAAATGAAGAAAATTGCGCAACAATATAAAATTTTTATTAATGAGTGAACAAATCAAATTAATATTTATATAAAATATTTTTTTATCATATATTTTTTCTTATTTTTCAATATTTTAATTGAAAATTTCGTAGGAATATATAATTCTCTGCTAAAAATTTAATTAACCGAAGCATTTTTGGCAGATAGCTTGGTCAGAATAATTTTATAGTAAAATTTGTGAACTATATTAATACTGTATTCAGCACAAATAATAATATCTCACCAACTTGAATTATTAGATCCTCGATATTGTTTTTTTTTATTTGTCCATTTACTAAATTATTGACTTTTTTTTAACAACACCATTTAATATTCAATTTTAAATAATCTTAGAATTTGAAAATTATCTTATTTGAAAAGCGAAAAAAACTCCTTGTTCATCAAAGCCATCTTTACAGAATACAAAGAGAAAATATTCTAAATAATTATACTTCTTGGAGATGCCTCACAAAAATGTGTCCAAGCACCATGCGAACAAACAGAGATGTAAATTTAATTTAAAAAAAATGCAACTGTCCATAACCATGCTCCAAACCCAGAAGACTTTTCTAAAAGAAGAATTATTTATGATGTTCGAATTCGAGCAAGAAGCCCCGCCAAGCCTCTACGAAGATTACTTGCTGACGGTCTAAGCCGAAGTATTCCATCAGTCTCGCCTCTAATTTCTTCATATAATTCTTTGCAGCGAAATGTAAAAATGATTCGACAACGAATTAATTTGCCCCTTACTATTCCGTCCGATGCAGCCCACCTAATCATCCCCGAACAATATAAAATTAGTCTTAGAAATGAAATTGATTCCACCTTCATGTCAGTTCCTATAACTTTATACCAGTTGTTTGTTATTCACGGAGAAAAAAAACATGTATTAATTACATGTGTTTTTGCGTTAATGGAACCTAAAACTGAGATAATGTACGGAAGAGTTTGGAGGAAAGTCCGAGAAAACTGTGAAATCACATGCCAAACTGCCGTGTGTGATTTTGAGAAGGCATCTATTAATTAAATTTATGTTTTGCTATCAGAGCACACCATTGATCGGATGTTTTTTCCACTTCGGCCAATGTATATGGCGCCGCATTTAAAGTGATGGGCAATCAACATTATACAGAGATAATGAAACAGCGTTGTTAATCTTTAAGATGTTTGCCGCTATTGCATTTATTGAAGAAGATAATGTTATTCGAGCGTACGAAGCATTAGAAGAACATTTATGCCTCAATAGTTTTGAACAACAATTCAGAGAACTTCTGAATTATTATGAGGACACTTTCATTGGAAGGCGTCATCTTACAGGTCGTCCTCAGCCATTATTTCCCATTCGATTATGGAATCAATCCGAAAGAACTGAAAATGGAACAAGTGGGACTAATAATAAAGTCAACGATTGGCATAATGCATTCGCACGTCTTGTTAGGGTAAATCATCAAAATATTTTTAAATTTTTAGCCTCTCTGCAAAGGAAACTGTGTCTTGTTTATGTCAAAATTGAACATATACATATGCGTACAACCCAACAAAATACTATGCCCGTTTACAATCAAATAAATTGGCAATTAATTGAACTTATGGAACGACGCCACACAATTCCTATTTTAACACTATTAGATCAAATATCATATCTTCTCACGCATTAAAATTTAAGATTATCGTTAATTACAATTTTTCGATTTTAAAATTTTTGGGGTTTTCGTAGTCAAAATGTAAAATTAAAAATATTTGCCAGTGTTAAGATCATTCTAATTTAAAATTCAAAAATGTGAATCTTATTTGACACTATAAATGCGAAAATGAAAGATTATGTTTTCTCATTATTAATTTAATATAAATATATTTTAATCGTAAAATCCATCTTGTGCGCAATTATCGTGTGCACAATTTTCACCCATTCAATTTTTTTGACATGCTGATGCTCACAGCTGTTTTGAAATTTTTGATAAAATGATGGCTTGTAACCATCCTGATGTTGTTCTTATAAGTTTCAACTATTATTTCCAAGGCACCTATCTAATGAGCTCATCTTCGAAGAAGAAAAAGTCCTATTCTTACTTTCCATTTCTGGAATCAGCATGAAAGAGTCCTACGAAATCTATCATGCACATCATAATAATGTTAAAAAATGGCATAGATTCGTTTCTTCTATGTGGGGCTTCGATCATCTAAACATATTGAAATTCATAAAAAAAATAAAAAAACGAACAGACACTAACAGTGTCTAGGTTAACAAGAATCGAGTTAGGAATACTTCACACCTACCCATGAAAAATAAAATTCGAACGAATAAATACCATGTTTTTAATTATTCTGGCAAGATATGATTTATTAACTGGTCGACAATTTTTTCAGAAAATAGAGAAAAAAAATTAATTTCTAATAAGATAAAAACAGTTGTAAATAATTAAAACTATTTCTCCTTTTTATATCAAATTGGACAAAACATTTATCCTGATTTTAATGAGGAATATTTTTTTTAACAACTAATTGAAGCTTAAAATTGTATTAGAGCAAATATTTTTAATAAAATATTCCCGATCTCATTCCACTAAACGCATATGATTGGAATTAATGGGGAATTGGGATAAAGAAGAAATTAATGCAATAATTTTTTTAGTTTTTATTATTCTAATGTTCGATCCAATTTTTTTTCATACATATATTCTGATAATTTGAACGGAGCCTTGTCTTAGACTCCAACTAAACAAGAAACTAATTAAACATACTGTGGGTGTATTAATACACTCTAATATGTTTTTTGTTTCGAGTATCGGTCAGATGCCATTTAAAATACAGCCAATCATAATATATATTTGAAAAATCAAAAGATATCATGAGGATTTAGTTGGAACATTATTTTTCCATTTTTAAGATTAGTTCTCGAATATCGTGTTTCAACCGTTCCCCAAAAATCATTTAAGGTTAAATTAATTTAAAAAAATGAAAAATTGCCGCAAATAATTTTATTTTAAATGTTTATGATATTTGCTTGCTGATTACTATCATTTTGAAACCGTCAGTTTTCAAATCGAAGATAGTTTCATTCAAGACTTAGTGCTGTTTTAAATTTTCCCATTGAATTTAGCTTATATTTTTTATCAGAGTTTCAAGAGCTCAATTTTAGGTTAAAAATCCCTTCTGGTTTTTATGTTAGGGAGAAAGTGACAGTAATAAATTAATCCTTATCGTTTATTTAAGGCAGTTATTAATTGAAGTAAATTAAAATTACATCAGTTTTATCATAAAAAAGTTAAAATACAACATTTGGGCAGTTTCATTTCTGTGGAATTATTGATTTGTGCAATTGCCGGGCAATCGCCGTTGGCACAGCACTTAAAAATAAAATTAAATCCCTGATTCACTTTAGATTTTTTTTTACACAGTTTATCCATGCTATCAGTAAACAACGATTAAATATTATTATTTCTCATGGGAACATTAGTGTTTCTGCTCTTATTACATGCATTTTTTTTAAGAATATTGGTTTTTGTTTTTTTAAAATTAAAGGTTAGTATATGTGTTTGCGTGATTTAATGGGAGATCAAATTGTACAAAAATTTTATGGGATTTCATACATATATTGAAAATACGCCAATAAAGAGTACTCGTAACACGTGTTTTTTTTTATTTTATAAAGCAGAACCTAATGAGATCGTTAATATTAGTGTCTAGATTGTAAAAATCAATGAAAATCTTATCTCGACTCTTTTCGGCTTAATCAGTCAAATGCAATGTCCTGATCACATCCCTTATAGCACACAAGCCTACAGTTTTCCCTCGTTTAAAGGATATCTTAGGGATTCATCTACAATAGGTAGTTTTTACGTGCTTAATAGGCATTTTCAACAATTCTTAACTAAAAAAAAAGTGGGTTTGAGATATTTTTGACATCGTCAATTTTAATACATATAGTATCAGGAGCTGTGAAGACAAATATCATTATTAGCTTTCTGAGTCTATTGAATTTTATTTTATTGTGTATTCTGTAGAATTTTAAATCTTAATTAATTACGCAATCAAGGTAGTTTACATTGAAATGGACTGCGTAAATTTTCATAATTCATAAAATGTTACAATGGGGAATATTCCTAAGATATAAAATTTTTAATTCTGCATTCACCCTTTTTGAATCCGTGTAAAGATTTATTCAGTCAATCAACAAGATATTTTGGATAAAAAAATTCTCCCTAATCAATAGACGCTTTCTTAAGAAGTATGAGGTGTTGATTTAAATATGTTAATTTATCAATTTTTCAACAGAATCATGCACGAAGAATTTTTTTATACATGCATGCCTTCTAGAAGAAGACATAAATAGAAGTTTATACATTTATTGAATATTAATAGCTAAATTTAGCCTTGTTTATAAGTATAATTGTTTTATATTACCTTCAAATAAAAGAGCAATCTTTTTAAAATATTGACATTTTTAGTTGGCGGAATTGAAAATAAGGGTTGGGGATTGTAGAAGTAATAGTAATAGGTTTGAATATAAAGTGAAGTAAAGAAGGCGCACACGTACATCACATGACTTAAACATATAAAGAAGAATATTTTAATCGATATTATATTAATATGCTTAATTTTTATATTCCACTTATCTTTATATTTTAAATGAGCTAAATCTCACATATTGCGCATACTTTGTAAACATATATCTACCCGGTAATTTCGATAAAACTATGACTACTTGCACAATTTCAACTTATCAGCTAAAAAAAATCTTTTATATAGTTCGGGAATTAGCTAGTTCGGTCGAGTATTAGACGCTCACCTTGTGAGGCGACAATAGAGATTTCGAAAACGAGTTTGGCCATTAATTTTCTAAAAATTCTTGGTCTAAAATTCTGGTTTCTTACTATTTGATATTCGTTATTATTTTAAACATCACAGTGGCAAACGTGCGAATAGTGACTTACTGCAGCACAGGTATGTGTGTCGCAATGCCTGAGAAAGTGTATAAAAAGCATGATAAATTTTGAGGGCAACGCTAGCCGAGTTAGTAACATTTTTTCAGGTGAGATCGGAAAAATTAATCCATTGTCGGTCCCGTCAAACATTGGGTGGTATAGTCAAAGTAATATGTAGTGCTTCCTTTATATCAGAGTAGACCTTTTTTCTTACGATAACTATACCATTTATGGTAAGGTAGGCATTGGGTCCATGAGATACACGGACTTCTAAGGAGTGAAACATTCCAGTTTCCTAATTATTCCTGTTTTTTATATACTTTGGGAGCAAGCTTATCCATTTGAGTTCCATACATATTGAGATTAGTAAATTTGGTAGCTGTATTAAAAGAAATTTGAAAATCAGAAGTAGTATTATTTCTAAACTTTAATATTTATCATAATTGTTCTTGATTTTGGTTGGTCCAAACAAGCTAGGGTCATTTTATCAGAGAACCTTATTTTGTTGAAAACAGGATAGTTAGGCAATATATGTACATTCCAATAGACGTCCGAACCTAATTCATAATGATCACCATTATAAGATACCGCTTTGGCTTTCTAAGTGGTTTATATATAATGATTACTATGTGTCTTACGCGACATATTCTATGTGTTTTCTTACTTGGAATCAAAAATATTGCAGTTTTTTGATATATTTTCCTATCTAATAAAATTACGATTTTGCATATAGCTATCAATATGTTTAATTTTGAAGCCAGAAATTCGAAAATGTTTATTTTCAACTTGAGAATATTCTTGGGTCTAGTTTTCTATGGCTATTGTTTGATAAGGTCACTCCATATTCCATCGACGCATATAAAGAAGTTCCCTGCAACAAAATAATATATGTTATATACTGTTCTGAAATTATTTACAATAAATTTCAAATTTTATATAATATTTCGTTCGCTAATCTCTTCGTCTAAGCATGGACGAATTATAAAAGCCCTCCGGACCATACGAGGGTATGTATAATTAATATTATAAGGGGTTGATAATTCCACAAATAAAGATCTGCTAAGATCCAGATGATAATCAAATAGTTCTACCTTTATTACGTAAAGTTTGGACCAGGCCATTTAATTATATGAGTGTATTTTACTTTACGCATATATTATGAAGCGCGGTATAATTCCTAAATAAGGCTAGATCGCAATTCTTTTCACGTTCAATCGAATTATATCGATAATCTCTAATGTACTTTTTTATTAATTTAAAATACTTGAAACTATTATTTTTGAGTAATCCTGACCCGGAATCCAAAACCAGAACTTCTAGGCCTATTTATAAAAATAATTGTATCAGGAATACTTTTTCGCATTGATAGAGCAACTATATCAACCAAATACACATCATTAAAAATTGAGAAAGAAAAATCAAACTATTACTCTTTATTTGAAATATTTAATACAATGCTGTCTGCAAGTTGTTTTGCCCATAAGTGAGCAAGAGGAAATGGATAAGCCCATTGAGTTCCAAGCCAAATTAACTTATGTCGACTTCTTTCAAAAATCTCTTTGTTTCCTATTCTAATCGTTTTTCGCGTATTTAGTTCCATAAATTCAGGTATTGTAAGATGATAGGCATAATCAAAAGAAATAAACACATTTATAAATTGATTAAATCCTGTTACCTGACTCTTTTATAAATCAAAACATACAGGGTAACAATTATTACGTTGTAACTCTTTCGTTAACAGTATGAGCTGATAGTATCAAACTTGAAACTAATTAACATGGCTAATAGTGTTATTTTCCTTATCAAAAGTTATTCAAATATAATATGACATCTCTATTTATGCATCCTGACGAATATATCTGAATTTAATAAATTAAAGTCGAAATTCCCCACAATTCATTTCTATTGTCTTAAGATATTCTTTACAAAAATGTTTAGACAGTTGTCTATATGCGAGGTTTGTAAAGATTTCCCTAGAAGTCTCAGGTGTTCCTGTTTTTTTGAGTGAACAGTGACTATTTATGAAGATAGCCTATTTAAATTTATGCAGATTTTTCTAATATGCAATTAGTAGACGTATAATACAAACATCTTTTTCTGCCATCTTGCATTATGGATACCTTATACAATTTTTAAAAATTTAAGGCTCATAATTTATGATTATTATTGCTTCATAAAATTTGATATAAATCACCTTTTCGTTTTTATTTCTATTATGTTTTATTTAGTAAGGGGACAACAGGCGTGCCAAATATTTATGTATGAAGAGCAAACGGTATAAATTGAACATGAAGCGCATGAACGATTTTTATGCAGATCCAACCAGCGCCAGAGGACAGGGGAAGTAGAAAGTTGAATAATAATTACTAAATTATTAAATGGAGTTGCCGCCAGCCTCTTTTTTTTAATTTATTTTTTTTATTTAAAACAATAAATTGAATTAAAAAATTGAAGACTGATGAAAGGCGCCTATTATTCATAAGAATTGCGATTAGTTCACATATTCTACCATATATTTGAAGAAAAGTAGTCATACTATTTTGGATTATGCGCCGCTTGTGCTTTTTGCTTAATTTAAAATCAATTGAATTTATTAGACTGTGTTTTTTTAATTTAATTTTTACTAGGATTAAAGGATCGTTGTTTAAAACCTTTTTTATTATATATAGATAGGGGGAAGAAAAAGCACCCACGTATTCCTTACGAGATCTTTAAAATAGAAGGCTGTTAAAGCCTAGATAAAAAAAACAGACCTTAACAAATATTTACATCTTCGATCATTTTTTTTCATCAATTTTAACATTTTGCTGCGAGTATGCGACCTTTTTCAATCAATTTTCACTATTTTCGAATAAAAATTATAAATCTTAAAAAATCAAATTTAATGTAAAAAATTTCTTGTCAGGTAATACAATCTGGTAGATACTTTTCGATGTTTTGATCAAATCCTTGAAGATCCTCAGGTGCTATCCGATGGGAAATGGAATTTATCGCTTAAAAAAGAGATTATGGAGTTCTGGTTTTGAACGATCTTGAGTTATTTCCATTTGAAAAGCACGTTTTCTTATGAATTTAAAAATGAGAAACAAGTTGGTAAAAAAAAGTAACGTTTTGCAGATATGCAAGCATTTTTTTATTGCTTTGTGTAATGGAGTGTTGCCCATCGTGAGATGTGTATTCCATATGTTTTGACAGTTTCACCTTCCGCAAGGGGAATAAAATCAGTATTAAAAGGACTGTAATTCGCGGTTTATTTTTAACTTAATAGAATAGAATTTATCAACAAGGGCGGCGCCTGCGTCATAATAATTGTAGATCTAAGAGCTGGAACGACTCTAGATGCTGATGCCTTAATCAACAAACTGCCAAAACTTAATACCATAACAATATTCACCTAAACCCCAATATCATTACTAAGTATATTATTTTAATTTCCTGGTGAAATACGAAGAAATTCTAGTGTTTACGTTTTTCCCCTTAATAGCTTCTTGGCCGTTTCGTCTCTCTGATAACAATTTGATCGTTTTAAGCCATAAATGGTATTTCCTTTAATCATCTTGTTGCCGTAATGATGCATGTTCTTATTAGATGGCGCTCCAAAAATATATCATATATTTTCTGAACACTTAGAGAACAATTTTCATTCACGCGATATCGCATAATAAATATTTATGTCGCACCGAAAAATTTATTTCTGGTTTCCGCATCAAGTTAACCGTTCAGTTCATCCAATCTGTATATTATTTACAATTGTTATTGCAGTATTTGAGCCCCGTTCTTGAGTTTTTTAATGCCACAATATCTTGAGCCGTTATTGGGGGATTTATGATGAGTTTTCTGACTTCATTTGATATTTTCGTATTATTTTTCTTTAGAAATAAATTTAATCTTAATTTTCTACCGATTTTTATTTTTATTTTATACATTTTGTTCGTTTTTACTTTCTGCCAGTTTTTAATAATAAATTTGATGGAAATTGATTGAGCAATATTAATCGCTCACCGTAAAATGGGGAAATCGATTGTACAAAAATGAAAATATAGATGGCCAAAGGTGTATCATACAATTTTACAGTATCAGATTCAAAATTTAATCCGCGACCTTGTTGTGTTTTATGTTTTCAAATACATTAAAACCTTCCAAATAATTCCTGGATTTGAACACTAATCAAAGGGGATATGCAAAATAAGATATTTCATAAAAAAAATAATCCATAGGAATTTTAAAAGTGTTATTTTGAAAAAAAAAGGCTTTTCAAAGCACTGAAATAAATTCAAAATTAGCTTTTTACACATATAATTCTAATTCTAAACCCATAAAATTGAAACAATATTTAAATAATAGATTTTACTGCCAGCTGAAATAATTGTGAGGGTAACATAATAGTAAAAAGCATAAAATATTTAAGTTTGATTCAATTATCCTATGGCAAGATTAAATGTCGCATTGATCACTAACATATCAATATATAGCTGATGGGATCAGGTGGTAGACACTAATTTGTGAAGCTACGGTGAAGGTTGAGAGTTCGAAACCGAGTTAGACCATTTATTTTCTGAAAATTATTAGTCTTAATTTCTGTCTTCGTAATCTTCAATGTTCGTTATTTTTATATGCCATCGCGGGGTAGAGCATTAGTGGGATACATAGTCGGGAATCACAAGAAAAAATGGAACAGTAGAATTATGTGTTTTGCAAAAGCTGAGAAAGCCATAAAAAACATAATAAAGTTTAAGGGGAACCTTAGCCCAGTTGGTAACACTTTTTTTCCGTGAAACTAGAACATTTCAGCCACTGCCAGCTACGTCAAATTCGGATGGGTGTACTCAAAGTAATATGTAGCGATGCCCTTTAAAAGATAGTAGGAGATTTTTTCTATGAGAACAAAATCCATTTATGGACAACTAGGGGTAGGATTCGTGCTAACGTAACCCCATAACGTAAGAAGCATTTCTCGTTCCTATCTATCCATTTTTTTTCATTCAAAGATTTATTCGGTTACTTTCTTGAAATTTTCTTCATACATTTTAGCTTTTTAGGAATATATTGGAGAATTCTATTTAGTTGATATTGTGGGTATTCTACGTCTACATAAGGCAGTGACTTTAACAGCTAATAACTAAGAAAAAATTTTTAATAATCTTACTTTTCGTACTTCTTTTTTTACAGAGGTGTCGTCCCGGTAATTTTTTTGCTTGATTTACACATTTTTTTTTTGTTTCAATTTTTTAAAAATTTTAAAATGGGCGATAATTAAATTTTTTTTGTAGATTCAAGACTTTCATTTACCAAATTTTTGCCACTTCATTTTTGTTATCTACCATTTATTTGTCACCTATAATTCTTTCGACTGAAACAATTTGTCTGTTCTGGTCCACTGTGTTATTTGATAAATATTTTCACATATATTTAAATAAATCACATTCTACGTCATTATTAAACAAATTGGCTGCCAAAATAGGATTTTTCGAATAGATGAATGCATACAAGTAAGTAAAAATATCAATTAGGGCGGATTTAGGTTATCGAAACACATGGAAGGTGGATTAATAGATGAAGAAGGAAATATTTTCGTGGAGCTTACTCTATTGATAAACGGGCAAACACGTTGGGGCATAATTGTTATAAATATTCAATAAGAAATTATTATTTGCATTGATGGAGCCATAATACAGGAAAATCGAATATACCTTTTATAACAAAAATCAGGTTTTTACCAATTATAATTCATTTCAAATATCGGCGCTCCTGAGATAAGGATTGAATCCATGTTGAGCTTGAAAATATTTTTTAAGCCCATTTAAATAAATAGCAAGGCCGTGGATATTTTCAGAATATGTCTTCAAACAGAAACGTATAGAAAATGAGCTTAAGCCTTTAATAAACAAAATTAGTCATATATCTATTTTGAATTGTGTAAATTTTATATACTAAAAATTTTTTTCATTTACCAGTGCTATTTTTTCTCAGCATTCCATAAATACGGTTTAATTTATTATTAACTAATCAAAGTGGATAAAAAATAGAATTATTATTGCATTTTAAGCCATTTTTAATTGCATCGAAAAGAACTCGCCACGATATAATTTATCTGAAGGTAAATCTGCAGTTAAGTCAAAACAAACTCTTGAGCGAAAAAATACCTTAATTCCTAAACTGAATTAAAATTTTCAAACGGATATTTTGGGCAGTTTGAGTTTTAACAATAAAAATTGAATTATAGGGCGTATGTTACTTAATTTATTTATAAACGTTGGTCAGCGATAAAATCTATCTTAAAGAGATGCACAGAAAACGGATGTTAACAAAAAATTGAATTTTAGGATAAGAATCTTACTAACTATTTACCAAATATCTAGTATTAAGGCTCAATCTTTATAACATTGTATTTAAATTTGCATAATTAGTAAATTATGAAGAACAAAATAAAACTTTAAAACAATTTTTGTAAGGGAGAAATCCCTTTCGTTTTATTTTAAGTCGTCAATTAAACATATTTTTTCAGTTCTCAGCGACATTCAATTTAATCGAAACTCCCATACGAAGAACATTTTTTTATTGTTCCGCATAAATAATCAAAAAAACATTGGTTTCAATCAGGTATATCTAGCATATTTTGAGAGCCAACAAAATACTCTAGGAAGCAGATTTGGTACGCGGTTGCTATCCTTTATACCTGAAATCAAACAATATTTTGTTATTTTCTCTCATTTCAAAGGGAAATAATTAAATATGATCTATGTTTTATCAGTTATTCTCATATCGCCAATGAACATTCAGATCTGTATGAACCTATCAAAATATTATTTGAAATCGGGAGTATATTAATTTAGAATAATTGTATTTCAGGTTAGATTTTTCAAATATGCAAATTACCAGATTGTGCTGTTTCTAAAATCAGGTCAGTCTTAAACTTCCATCTTGATTAAACAAACCAATATATCAATTCCCTTACTAGTTCAGTTTAGTAATCAATACCCTCACCCATCCCCACAATAAATATTAAATATTTTTAAAAAACCCAGATCAATGTTCTTTCTTCTATTACGACTAAATCCTTTGTTTATTGCAATATTTTGGATAAAGTTTAAGGTAATTACGAGTTTTATGAAAAATAATAAAAAAATAGAAATCAATTCTTTCTTTTTGTTTCGGACTGGATTTATAAAATTTTACTGATCGCTTCGGATTAGGGCTTTACGGTTCTCTATCTAGAAATGGCCTTTTCCGGTAGACATTACTGCCAAGATAAGCGGTAATGTGAGCCCTTCTAAATTAAACTCCTGCCAACCTATTCTCCATAGTGACTCCGCGCTGCAGTAGCATTCGCTGGCGGCAATGAACAAATTTTCGTTTAAGATTTACAGTAAAATTAAAGGAGCGGGGATTTTATTTACGAGAGAATATTAAGAATTCTTAAGACTTACAAATAAAGAGAAACACCAGAATATTTAAAAAATCTCACAACATTTTTCCACTGAATAAATAATTAAAATATTAAATCTTTTTTTTTATATAATTTTCTTATAAAAATTGAAAAAAACAAAAAAATGTCATTATGAAAAAATTCGGTTTTGGGCATATTTAATTAGATTCGAATGCAGATTGCGTGAGGTTAAAACAAATTCTTTCAAAAATCATCGTATAAATTTTGTAAAATAAGGCTTAAAAAATCAAGAATTATTTGGCTGGAGCTTAACCCCGATAAATATCTTCAAGCAATAATAAAAGGATAAGAGGGACATTTGAAAGTTAAAAATCAACTCAATGTCCAATTCCTCTACAAACGGCAGGCATTTATTGTTAAAATATTAATTCAATATTTGTGCTCAGATTTCTGCTTTCCCCGCTAATTACTATTAGGAAGTTTATGTTTGAATTTGATTATACATTTTCTAACAGATTAAGATATAAAAGTATATCAAACCCAAAGATATCCCACGAAAGGCTACAAATTTTTCATAATAATAAATTTTCGAAAATAAATTTGAACTTTATCCAACCGAATAAAAAACACTTATAAAATGCAGTTTGTTCCTTGTATGTTAAAAAATTTTTATTTTGTTTTGAGATTTGTAGGATATAAGCTTCAGAGGTGGGAAGCCCAAAAATGTGGTTGATTGATGTCGTATAGTTTTAGGCGATAAAAGTCCATGAAGCGATCTCGGTCCCATAAGTGCTACTTCTGAAGAATAGAAAGAACAAATATGCCGATATGATTACACAACAAGCTAATGCTCAAGTGACACTACCTCAATTGTAAAAATAGATTTCTGTGAGATTTAGTATATGGGAGTCCTTCTTTATAGCAGATATACTGGGATTATTAACTAACTGGGTGTTAAATAAGCTAGCATTTGGATCGTTAATTTTTGAGCAAAAGATACCACTAGAATTCAAAATAACTGATTTATGTGAAAAAAAAATTTTTTAATAATATTAAAAAATCGTGATCAACATTTTTTTAAATAGGTGTGATTGATTAACGTATGAAAGTATCTTCACCTTCGAAATAAGGCATTGCTAATTTCTATACTTTTAAGGTTGCGGTACCAAGTGACATTTTAAATAATACGAGATTTTACGATTAATTTAATTTTAATTTTTTTCGGTGATATATTAT
>SGJC01000613.1:0-12841 GCA_009887335.1 Henneguya salminicola
TGAAAATGTCGTCCATATTTTCATTCTCGTTGGTTTCCATTGGCCGTTGTTGTGTTGATCTGTTGAATACGTTTATGGTTGAATTCGCAGAAAACAACTCCTTAGTAGTGCACTCCCTGCGCATCATCAGCTAGGTGCGCGTTATTTATTCGA
This sequence comes from Henneguya salminicola, assembly GCA_009887335.1. Taxonomy (NCBI): domain Eukaryota; kingdom Metazoa; phylum Cnidaria; class Myxozoa; order Bivalvulida; family Myxobolidae; genus Henneguya; species Henneguya salminicola. The sequence goes on from SGJC01000613.1 coordinate 154, forward strand.
CAAAAGGCCGATTTAAAATTTTCCGAAAATTGGGATGCGCGTTATCTATTAGGTGCGCGTTATTTACCGGAAAATACGGTATGTTAAAATAAACTCTTATTATTTTATTGTAATGAATAAAATCTGCCTTTTTGTTAGTAAGGCTGCCTTAATTTAAATTACCAACAAAAATTACCAGTTTTTTCCTCTTTTTGGTTCATTTTTGACGTGTTTACTATCCATTTAAAATAACGAAAAAACCTTGATTTTCGGAAGGAAATTAAATTTTATGATAACTCCAATCATTAATATTAACGATAGTTAAATAAAATTCCTATTTATATTAGTTGTTTTATCGACTAAAATTTATAATAATCATTTTCGCACTCATTGACTCTGAGAAAATGTTAAGTTTGTACTATTAAGTATTATGTTTTAATTTTACTTTTACATGATATTTTTTATTATAAATATAATTAAGGGGAATAATATGAATATTTTGTAGCGAACTAATTATACGTCATTAAAATTGTCTGTCGGCACTTGATTAGTTATTGCTGTTTTTGTGTCTTTAACCTTAATGCATTAACTTAATTCTAAAGACGATTCTTTATAATATCAGGCCTGTATGTCAAGTATACCGTATTTATAATACTTTGAAAAAAGACTCAGCTACTTAACACAAATTCTTTTTCCCTGGAGTCCCTCGTCTCTCCCGATGCATACGGGTATATTGCCTTAAATGGCTTTGGTTCTCGTAAGAAAAATTACAAAATCTCATTATAATAAAGGAACAGCTAAGAAACGAAAATATCTCATGCCCCCCCCCCTGTGTCCCCATTTCTTATAGATTATACCCCTACTTTACCCTAAAAGCTTTGGTTTTAGTATAAAAAATCCCCCGCTACCATATATTAGACAATCACTATATATAAATCAAAGTAAGCCAACAAATTTTTGGCGTAGACTGACACTAGCTTAACTTCAAGGATCTCAAGAAAACAACATTGACAACTGCTCCAGAACGCTTCTTAAAAATTATCCTGCCTTTTAGGCTGCTCTGCTTTCTCAGAAACTGCAACTCAAGTACATCTACTTTAGTCAGTTTCTCACACTCACGATTTGACCCTACGAGGCCATACAATTATAACAAACATACAAATTTACGAAGTCAGAATTTTCAGAAAATAAAGGGCCTAACATGGTTTCGAATCATCAACCTTCGTCGAAGCTTTACAGGATGTGCGTCTACATCTCGACCGCATCGCCTACACAAACTACCACATAATGGTCATCTCTACATATTACTTTGGGTAAACTACCGAAAGTTTCACAATGTCGAAGTTGATTAATTTAGTTATCTTGAGAGAAACAAGGCATGAAACTGTGCAAATGCGCACTCATTAGAATTCATCCTTCATTTTTACTGCTTTATCCATTATTTCAATGCATATACCTCAATTTTAGCCTCCCCTGGCGATCTACCTTGTTTTTGTTCTGCCCACATCATGACACAACTTAATTGAATTTTCACATATTTTTTGGGTTGAGAAAAATTATAGAGCTTGCGAGACTCGAACCAATGCTTTGCGACTTCTTAGCCAACCTCAGTGAGGTTCGGCTACATAACTGTATTTCTTAAATTTTAAATTATGAAAATACGTTAAAAACATTTTAGCAGGTTCGAATCAAATCAATTTCTTTTTACAATCTTAACTCAAAATTTTTCGCAAACTAAAAATATTAATATATACTGATAAGGAATTACAAGGTTTATTATGAACATAATATTTTCTTGAGTAAATTGTTTTTGGCACTTCGCCGATAGAATTTTTATTCAGATTATGAAAGAAAATTGGGTCTGATTAAAAAACAGGCTTCAAAAATAATATATTAGTTTTATAAAAATTCTAAGAACTGTAAAACTATTCTGCCAATGTAATCTTCGGGCCCCTTCCTTTACAATGTCGTTCCGTTACTATACATCTTTTTCTGAAGCAACATACGTAATTTTTTTATCTATATTTCAAATTAATAAAATTTCAAAAGTAACTAAGTTTATTGCTTCTTAAATTTTTATGATTAGAAAGATCGCAATTAAAATTCTATTTAATACATGTTTCGAATTTTAAAGAAGGATAGAACCCAGATTAAGATCACTTATAAGGCTTGCATGGGTAACTTTACGGAAAATAAAAGGAGATGATATATAATAATATTTTACGAAATATTATTGGTCAAACACTGTCTGATCAAAAGCAAGATTGTGATGAAGGAAGAGAATTCTCTTGTTGGAAAGACGAGCAGGTTGTACTTCCAAGCTGTGTTAAGCGATAAGAGCCTTTTAATAAGGAAATTTTTAACTAAAGAAATTCTTTCAATATACATTTTTGTATTATCTGTTGTCCCCAGGTAGATTAAGTTATCAATAGAAAAATATAGATAATGATTTATTACCATAAATAATTAAATATAAATATATCATAAAATAAAATACTAAAATTAGTGTGCAGGCATTTTATTACCTCAATCATTGTTCGATATATAGAGGATAGGTATTTATATTAATAAAAACTAAGGGAAAACTTAAAAAATATCCTTATTAAATTTGAAACTTTTCATTTCAAATATTGGCGATGGCGTTCGTAATCAACGCCTCTTTTATAATATTTTATGAATATGTTAAATATCTAGAATTTAGTTCGGTTGCAAGAAACCTTGCTATTCTACCCGTATTAAACTCAGTAAAATTCTTTTAATTTTATCCAAGAAAATTAAAAAATAAAAATTTCCTTATTATAAAAACTTCAAAATATAAATACTTTCAAGCATTTTATGAATAGTGTAACGTTGCAAGTATTTGTTGAGAGTGAGATGTAAATTAAAAAGCACTAATAGACTTTTTATCTGGTTATTATGCCATTTTTATTTCTCTTTCTGCTTTGCTTTTAACAGTTTTTTGTGTGAATCTCAAGAATTTACCTCTGATTGAATCCTTTATTTATCTCGTATAATATTATTTTAATTACGTTTTGAGATATAATAAACACATTTACGCTATTTCTTAACAGCATCTTAAATTTTGATTTTTGATGAATAAATGCAAAAAAGTTCGTAAAAGAGGTATTTTTATTGAATTTAATGGCAGAGACACACGCAACCCTTTAATAGTCATATAATTAAAAAAAAATCAAGAATAATTCTAATTTTATAAAAAAATTTTTATGTATATTTCGAAACAAAGGATTCAAAATGTTACTAAATTTAAAATACAACAAAATAATAATAGAGCCTTAAGTTTGTATAGTAAATTTTTTTAACTATTTGCAGACTATCGTATTTTACTTCGTAATTTTTTATGTTTAATTCTTTCTTAAATAAATAATATTTTCTACGCGTAATTCAATGGCTTCTATAGATATTGACTAATCATTTGAAGAGATTTTAGCTTTATTTTAATTCAACTCGCGTGATTTTGTTCAAACCCATATTATTGATATATATAAATGTACAATAAGAATCCTGCGGAAACTAAGACATTTGAAACCCCCGGTGTTTTTCTTTCAATCCTGGAGCATGCTTTCTATTATATCCTAATTTACCATGTGTATCTTTTGAAACAACTTCATATTTTTAAAACTATATGTCAATAGTAAATTATTTTTTAGTATGATACAAAGATTGAAATAACCAACAGATACCGTACTGCTGAGATCCCACAGCAAATATAGGTTTATTAAATACGACAGGCCCCAGAATTTTATCACATAAAGTGTTTTCGTATATATCTTATAAAAAATTTTTAATTAACTCGGGTGCTGGAATGTGTATTTTTTAACAATAACATTATCTTCCGTTTGCAAAATGTCGATTGTAGTAGCTTTATCAATCACTGACTCTCCGATTTAAATTTTACCATTTTTATGGCAGGAATATAAAGGATTATATTCTACAAAAAATGAGGGCTGGCTTTTAAACTTTTATATATTTTTGCGTGTAATTTGAAGCAATGTGATGTATATTATAAAAATTATACTTTTTTTTGTCTCAAACTAAATGCGTTATGCCTCACTACTTTTTTTTAAATGAGTTGACGGCTTCCTTGTTTATACAGACGCTAGGGGACATCCCAACCAAGAGCTGCACTAGTTTAGAAGTCACACCCACCAAAACTCCCTAAATTCTTCCCTCTAGAAACACCGTTCAACAAGAGCATTGGTTGACGGAAACAAAGTATGTCCGTGCCAAATATATATAAAATAAAATAATACAGTTGTATAATGTTCAAAGTAATAATTGTATGAATAAAAATTTTAATGATAGTGTTTCCAAAAAGAATAAAGCCTAAATGAGATATAAAGATCTAAAAATATATAACCTTGAATGATATATAAAAGTTCATTCCAAAATCATACGTTCTTTCTTTTTATGTCATTGTAAAGTATATGCCCGTTTAGTTCTAAGAAAGAGGCAGAGAGGGCGCTTCAATTTTTGAGTCAAAAATTTACATAACAGAACATGTAGGGTCATTATTTAGGAAAAATAAAAAATCGATTATTACAACTCAATTTAAACTTCGACGAAAATATCCGCAAGGTTTTTTACATAATAACCTGACAATCTATCGTGTATTTTAATAAAATTTAAAAAAGATATCACTTGAATCTGTTATTTCAATTAAATGGTGCAATGCCACATGTCTATTGAAAGACCAAATGAATTATAACTGATATTTTCATACTCGTTTTGTCCATTATACCTGATAGCGCCAGCCTTTTATGATAGGGTTATTTCGAATAAAATGTACATTAGTAAGTGTAATAAATTTTAACAACATCAGGATAACATTCGGAATTGAATCGAAGAAATATAGCCAATAGGGGTTAATGAAAATAATAAAATTATATTTTAAACTTTATTCAAATATGATTTAAAAAAATCTATTAAATTTACAGTATGATTCGAAAAAATCAAAATATTAATGGGACTTTTACAAAACAATATGTAATTTATCATTTGATTCACTGCGTCATACATATAATTTAACCCTGCTTTAAAAATAAAATCATAAATTATTTATATATGTTCAAAAAATATTTACTAATAAGTTATCAGAGTGAAATTATATTTTTAATAATATATTATAGAACCAAAATTTTTAATTTTATTCCGAAAAATAATTGTGTTTAATTTTTTTATCATCAACTTTACTTTTAGTTTACTGTTCTCTTAAAAGCCTTATTTTACGATCTCTCATTGAGCGCCCGTGTTTACTAAGTAATATGCACTATTAAATTATCATGTGTTGTTAAGAAATCTTACCCTCCCCCCCCCAATCTTCATAACAGGCTACATTTCTATAAAAAGGCCAAAATAATTGAAAATATGTTTTCGGTTTAACTTTTTTCGATTTTTCTATCAAGAAAAGTTCGACCATTTTATATCTACGATTCTAACAAAGTCGTTTTGCTTAATGTACTTCTTTTTGGAATTTAAATCATATAAATGCCAATTATACCCCTAATATTTATTATCAGATTTTAATATAATTAATGTATTATGTCTATTTATTATAAAATATTTCATTTTAGGATATGATATTGAATATTCACCCTTGTAATACGTCAAGAACTGCGGAAAACAACATAAAAATTAAACAAAAATATTTGAATGAAAGATTAATATTCCGTTTTCTATACAACAATTTTGACCTCACTGCAGATGCCCGACTATTGTAAATTAACATTACAGATATATTAGAATTTTAAAAAGTAATCCATTCCTAAAATATCGATATCGTATTATCAAATTCATTTTTATATCTAAAAATGTGATTCCTTCTGAGTAAAACTATTAATGTTAAAAAAAGGGGGAAATTGTCAATTAAAAGTCTAGATACAAACTTCACAAATAAAATATCGCCTGGTTTAAATAATATAATGCGACAGGGATTACAAGAATATCAAGACAGCTTTATACTTGGTTATGAGATACTCAAAAGTCAGTCGAATAATTTGGACTCAAATAAATATATTAAAATGGATTTTAATGTTTTATTTGAATCTTTAAATTCGTCGAGCTTGCAAGAAATTACTCAATTTAATATATCTATCAATAAATCGATACAATTTTTAAAAAATACTATGTTAATATATAAAAGGACTACAGAATATTTTAACTTTACATATATAATAAGGTATTTTTTTATAATAAAACTAAGTTTCAAAAAGAATCAATTTATTAATCATATTAATGAAGATCAATGTCAGTTCAAAAAAAACAAGTTAACATGCGAGAACAAAGAAAAAAATGCGTATGAGAATTTTCATATTCCTTATTCTTCACTATGCAATAAATGTGAGTAATTTATTTTATTTAAATGAGTTTTATTATATCTACTTTACATAATAATAAGTTCAAAATAGCATTTTTTACGTAATTGTTAAAATAAAAAGCATCATTGGTGAGTTTGCACGTTAAGACAGAATCTATGATTTTACTTTGACCTTTTTCTGTAATATTTATCTACTACCCTTGCATCCAATTGAAAGTAGACCGAGAAATAAATTTTTTATTAAACTATCAAAGATGTTTACATTTGCATGAAATTTCAAAACACCTGTACTAAGAATCGCTAATAATAATCCCTTCTATAAATATATTTTTCCCCATTTTATAACATTTCAAAATATAGCTCTCAAAAGACGATACTTTTAACACCCGCAAGCCAAAAAAAAGATATTTTAGCAATTGTTCAAGTTCAAGATGCTATCTTTTCTGACAAAGATCTATTTGCAGAAGGGAGGCAAAACTTTTTTATAGTCTTCTTTTTGTCTCAGACTAGATATGGAAATCTTACTAATCGTTTTCAAGAATGGCTCCACGGCCCCACATCCCGTCCATTCTAGAAACGGGTAGGCATAACTTCCAAGATCAGCGGTAGTGGGGAATATTCACTCATTAAAATCTGCCCCCTAGTTTTTTTGTACCCTAGTTGTATTTCACGCGAGACTGTTTTATAGTCTCGTTGATAATTACGTGTCTAATGACATTCCATCTATGTTCCAATGTAACGCTCTAGGTGGCTGTGTAAATTTTTTTATTTAATGCAAGCCCAACTGATTTGAAGTTCTGAACAGAGCGTTTCCTGTGTTTTTTTCATTGTCTGCTTGATCGATCTTTCCCAAAAATAAATTGAAAGGCCTCTGAGAACAGAGTCCAATTGAAAATTTCTTAACAACTTTTGCAACTAGTAGCTTTTCTATGGCGCAATACTTTGGTTAAGATTTTATCTTATTTGAAGAATTTAGGACATTTTATTGTTAACACCACAAAAAGGGACGTAATGCTCTTATGTGGTTTTCTAGTGCGTATATCTGAGCTACGTTACTTGGCTCATCAATTTTTATCAGCTATTTTTAAAATACAATATCTTGGTTTATTCTGATAAATTTAAATCCCATTTTGCAGATTTTTTAATATTTATGTTTGTAGGATATAGTATGCCCCCATTGTATATGTTTTTAAATTTTAAAGCAGTTACTTATAACAAATTTTGGTCAATATTGTATCTGGCAATTTTTTATATACATAATAGGCAAACCTACAATAAAATACGTTATTCTGCCTTGCTAAATTTAAGCGGGAAAATAATATTTACTTGTTGATAAATTAATTTGGCATAAAAAAACTCAATTAATATCCATATTTTGATTTTCATGCTGTAATTTTCATTTTGAAATGTTATCAATGAAAAATATATTCTTAAAAGGATAAAAATGGCATATTTAAGAAACGGGGAAGAATGGGAGGAAAGTAAATAAAATTTATTATAATATAATTTTTTTAATGCTATATTTCCTTTTGTTCATGTTTACATAAAAATGAATAAGAATATGATTAAAATTAACATAAATAGGCTTCGCTTTTTTACACCTGTCCGCATTTAAAAATGTTTTGGAAAAATAAATAACAATCCTTTAAACCCTTTTTATAAATGCATAAACATAAAAATCAAGAAATAAAGATATTATTTTTTGATGAAAGAATAAATATTGATCACTTGGATCTTTTATTTTCCTCTTTTGTTTAGCAATGATAATAACTCCTTAATTTTATATTCCAGGGTTTCTCAAAGTAGGAGTTGATAGAAAATATAAAAATATAAAGAAACGTTCCTCTTCATCTTTACTTATTCGGGTGGAGACGATCTAGAAATGTTTGAGTTCCCCCTTTGTTCGAGCATTGATTTGTATATTTAAAACTAAAAACTTGATGATTTCTCTTAAAACCCGCAATTCCTAATCAGTTGAACAAATAAGGCCTCTTTTGCAGTTTTAATTTCAACGGTCCAAAAACTATAAAAAATCTATTGTAGCTCATAAGAAAATGTATGCAAGATAAAAAAACTATTCTTAAAATCTTTCAAAGTACTAAAGTATATTTCATTAAATTATTTTTTTTATTAAATGAATGCTATTTCATGAAATCAAACTACACGTAATAGTGCATGTAAAATACAGTTAAAATGCCAACCGAATAAGGGATCAATCATTATTTGGAACGTGTACAATATTAATTATGCGGATTAAATCATTTTTGAAATTGTTTATTTTCTCAACATTTAATAGTGAAAATAATTTAATACATTGAACAAAAATGGAAAGGAAAATAATCTTTGATGCGCATAAAATATTCATGGATTTATATCAACGTGGTGTTGAAAGAAGATATAGATTTTCAAACATTAATTGATCGATCTTTAATTTGGCAATTTATACGGCACAATATAACTATCGCATACTAAATATATAACGAACATTAATGTTGCAGATTCCGTTTCTATATTTATACATTCTAATTAATCATCGAAAGCTAGTGTAAATAATAAGCTCGGAACATCGAATATTTTTTAAAAAGGGAAAGCGAAGAAACGAGAATGTTTTTTGCCAAATTAGCTACTGTTTCTCACGGAATATAGCCATACCTTACCTTAACGGCATTGCATATTACATTGAGTACACCACCGTATTGTTGGTTATGCCAACAGTTGCTGAACTTTTCTGCTCTCGTGGGAAGCAGTGTTACTAACTGTGATAGAACGCGTCTTAAAGTTAATCAAAAATATACTGTCTTCTTAGAACTTGCAACCCCCAAACCCCTATTGTAATCTCGCCTCTAGCGGTCTGTCATTGCGATGTTATACAAAAATAACGAGTATTAAAGAAAGCGAAGCCAAAATTTAAGACAAATAATTTTTTTTAAATGAGTGGCCTTACTCGGTTTCAAACTCTAAACCTTTGCCGTAGAATAAAATGGCGATCGTTTAGTCGCCCAACTATTACGAAATTCAAAATCGGTTTTTTATAATTTAGTCATAGTGTCAACCAATATAATTAAAATATATTGAATAAAATCTTATTTATATTTATAAACTATTTTATTCTAGCTGTAATTTCTTGTTTGAATGAAGGAGTTGAAAAACTAATACACTCATTTAATAAAGTAACAATTTTAAATAATAAATCAGAAATTTTATGAATGCGCGTGTGAATGTAAATCTGAGAATTTCGGAAATTTGTGTCAATATAAAAATCGATGCGTAAATTGCCAAAAGAATGCATGCATTGCAAATAACACGTGCATAAAGTGTAGAAACGGTTGGGGAGGTACGGATTGCAAAAAACGAGAAATAATAAAATACGATATGTGTCTAAACAATGGCAATCATATTTTCATAATATATTAGGGCCACTTCAATTAAATAATGAAAAATTTGAATGTGATTGTAAAGATAATTTTTATGGCAGATTTTGTGAAATAAATTGCTCAAATGTATGCGCAAGCAATAACTGTTCAATGAAAGTAAACTTGCGCAAATTAATTAAAGGCACAATTTATTTGCCATATTGAGATGAAAACAGACTTTCCTTTCTTTTCATTTTGTATCATTTTATTTTGTTTCACTATTTTCATAATTTGTGTGCTTTTCAGACATAAAATACGTCAGGTATCTCATATTTCGCATTTTATAATTTAGCGCATAGATTATACGATTTTTACTTTTAATTTAGAAAAGACGGGTAATTTTTTGAAACATTTTTAAAAGTTAGAAATTTTTTTTGAAACTGAAAAAATTTTGAACTTTTATCCATCATACTCACATGTGTAATTATGTAGTTTTATAACTTTAGAGACGTTGAAGATTCGTACATTTATACAGAAATTGACTTAATCTAATAATGCTATTGGCAGAAACCCCATAACAAAATTAACTGCATACAAATTTATAATAAATAAAATTTTCTAAATTAAAAAATTTATTGTGCATTAATAATTTTAATAAAATAAGGGTTAAAATTGCTAACATTCAATGTCGCATGTGCCTTTTGTGTATCATTTTTGTGACAATCGTGCATTTTATTTTTTCCTAAATACAAAAGTGTTCTGTTTAAATTTTAAATTTAAACTTGGTTATTAGCAATCTCACTTATTTTTTAAATGACTTCTAAATGATAATGTCAGATACGTTTATTTTTTATATTTTAATACAATTGTAGGCAGAATGATACAAAAGCCACCCCCTCCCTCCATTTTTTACGAGCCTGCGTACATTATAACTATTTTCTTTCTTATAATATTTCTATTTCATAAAATATAATCGTATTCTCAATATGTTTAGTTATAACGTTATTCTGATCCATTCATAGAAAATTTGGCTTATTCTTGGCGTATAGAAAAAATTAAATAATTTGCGCATGTTCATAAAAAATGTAGTGGGATGCTCTTATACCTTTGATGCGAAAATAAAATAAATCTAGTTGCCTCCATTAAATTATTTACAATTTTCACGCTTTTCGCAAATTTATTTTAAAAAAAACTCGAGGAATTTTTTCATTTTCATAGAAGTATAAATTTGTACAAAATTTCTTATTGAATTATCACGCCTAATTTTTGCGGTTTAATATCGCTATATTATATCCCATAATAAAATAGTACCCATGCGTTCTAATACATGGATTTTAAAGAGAAAATCAAATTGGGGATTAGCCTAAGGTCGCACGAAAAGTTGCGATAGAGCTGTATTTGGAATGTCCTACATCTGAAAAGGAGAGGCAACAGAAGGAATGCGATTTGTTTAAAATTGCTGACAACCGATGAGGCGTGCCAAAAAAAGATTGTTTTCTTTTGAGTTCTTTACCAATGATCCTTTAGGTTAGATGTTACTAACCTTTTTATGTAGGGCAGTCAAAATTCCATCCCTATAATAAACAGAATATTTCATACTTTGTTAAGATAGTGAAGAAAATTCTATTAAGCTATAATATTTTCAGAACTGATTCAAACAATTGTAAAGGCTCTACGCGTGTATCGAAGACATCCGTGTGCCCAACAATCCCCACGTTGTTAACCTCCATTTTAGGTGAATTTTAATGGAAAAAAATGTATTATCAGTTTTACATGATCGGTGGAAACGTCGAGGCGGAGACATTGATGTGCATGACAGTTTGGAGACGCAAGTAAGGCGAACGAAACAAAATCTTCCACATTTTTCCCGGTAAATAACAATGGGTATTCTCGAAGAGAAATTATATTCAGGGTTTCAATATTCTGCATTTAAAAAATAAAACGAAAACACCCGATTGTAATAGTTAAATCTTAAAGCATTCCCTCGGTTCTGACATAGATAGGCAATAAATTCAATAATAAATAAATGTGTGTTAAATGTTTTTTTATGAATTTTCAAGGAAAAAATCGTAAATGTTCGGACCCGAAGGGATACGATTTTACATCAAATTTACTATCTTAATAACTGATCATTTGGTCGTGAAAAAAAACTCTCAAATTTTACAGGCATGGAAAAGACTTTCAAGTGCCAAAAAACATGCTAACACATAAAAAAATACATTGCGCAAGATCAGTCATTTATTTTAATTTTGTTTATATTTAAAGATTACGGAAAATAAAACAACTAATTATCATAAATGGAAAGATTTAAGATTTTAAATAAACCTTAGCAACAAGTACCGTATCGTCCTACCTTTTTCACATAAATTGAAGCTAGGGATTATCCAAATATATTAAGGAAAATATTTTCCCATATCTTATGAAGGAGACAATCAAAATTACATTTAATATTTTCTGTTGACATGCGTGCAATGAAAAAAATGTCATTTTAAAAACATTTCTAATTAACTTTCAAGCGCAATTTTTGTATATTTTATAAAGGTTCGAACCAAAAAATTGCCTAAAGAGAGATTTTAAGGCATAATTAATACTGTTGTGTAAAAGAAAATTTAGTAAATGTAAGATACCTCAAAACGTTGATTTTTAGTTAAGACTAATATAAAAATTTAGGCATTCCTATTGAATATCAAAATATTATCGAAATTACCTAAAATTTAACATGATAATCAATGTCGATAAAATATCAAGACCTACGTTTTTAAATTTGCTACGCAATGAGTGAGAAAACTCAACCCTCTCATATTCAGGAGGCGCTAACTACATGCAGAGTGGTTAGTAATTATGGCTATCATTACCCTTGATTACCCGTCAATCTAGCTGCTGTGAATAAAATTTTATTGAATTAAATAACGGTCAATTTAAAGGCTAAACTATAGATGAAGGGATTTTTTCGTAAATCTTCGGGTTTAATGGAGTTTAATGGCCTATTAATTTAAATATATCCTTATAACATTGAATATAG
>SGJC01000614.1:0-15255 GCA_009887335.1 Henneguya salminicola
GTGTTAAAAGAACGATAATGTTAGATGAACGAGTCTGCATATGACTGTGGATTTTTATTACGATATAATATTCGAATAAAGAGGAAAAATTAATACTACACTGGACCCTTGGTATAACGCGGTTGGATAAAGCGCGGGTTCGGTTATGACGCGGGATGGGCCTTGGACCCCATGGCAAAAATCAAAATATATATTATGAACAATTTCATTGTTAAAACGCTAATACTCTATCAACTATACATGTACTATGTCGGTTGGTACATTAATTGTAATTATAAAAAAAAATATTCAGTCACATGCTCTTTCATACCTAATCTAATATTTTATTTTATTCTTCACAAAAAATAATTATTTCCTCTGTTTAAATGAAAAAATAAAATTTTAATAATCGATTTTTCTTGTTTGAAATCTCCACGCTGTTGAAACTAAATGGCGGACGGAAACTAAGAAGTGTGTGTCTGTGTGCGTTTTTTTTTGCTGGACATCACATGATCGATCTTTGCTAAAAGTTTCATGATAAAATGCGTTATGACAACAGTAATTATTAATTATACACTGGACCCTCGCTATTACGCGTATTTGGATATAGCGCGGATCCGAGAAACAGCGTTATAACGAGGGTCTAGTGTATCTATTAGTTTATAAAAAATTACTAGTCGGTGTGTGGCCATCCAGTAAATGAACAAGCCCCTGTCTAGCTATTTGAAGGAGATTTTTAAGATCTTCCTGCTTTTTGGGTTTTAACTGCATAATTGATGCGCCTGCTATGAAAGCAAGCGTGCGTGAACTCCTTCTCTAAAAATCGATCAAATCGTTTTCATTTTGAAAAATTATAAAGTGGGCAGGCCATAGACTGGCAGAAATTTATTTATGAGCCTATTACACTAAAGAATTTTTAGCTCTAGCTTTGAATTTGCAAAAAAATCTTATCAAAACCCGGTTCTCTTTTTATGCAGCAGATAGGTTCTGAAAAAACCTCCGCATAAAACGAGACCGGGTACATAGATATCTCCACCTTCGATATAATGTATGGTCAGTTAGGGTTATTCGTATGAAATTTTATTTGGAAGATAGGATGGTGTAAAAAAATAAAATTTTGGTGTTGGGTAATTCACGAACCGTCCCGAACTGCTTTAGATAATTCCCTGCCTTAATACAAACACTGGAAAATATTAATTGATGATATAATTTTTATTTTATTAAATTTTTTTTTCAATTGCATAAAAATAGAATCGATTATATTTATTTGGAAGTAATTTTTACAGCATTACAAAAGTTAAAATATTTCTGAATTTATATAAAATTTAATTTGAAAAAAATATTTCAACGATAGAATAATTAAAGAAATAAATAAAAGTAAGGAATTTAGTTTAATCAGTTGAACAAATTGAGGCACCTGAAGAAATTGAGTCTAAAAAGTCAACAAGTTTTTTTCGAGGTAAGAATGGCCCAATTGCATTAAGATCATAGAGATAATCAGTAACGTAAAAATTTTTGACGTTAAATTTACTTGCTTGAACATGTGGCTTTCTAAGTTGATTCAACGCTTCAGTCAATGACTCAGTGTTGAAAGGGGGATTTTCAGAACTTAAGTATGATGAACGATTACATTGCTGGTCTTCTTTATAAAATGGGGAATGTGTAATCGAGTCACATTCAAATGAAAGCTTTTCATCATAATTAACAGTGGCATATTTAGCAGAAATGTCATCTTTACTTACAAAAGGAAAATTTTTAGAGCTTTTAATGTAAGATCGGGATCTGATGTGAGATTTATCGATCGACGGTCTTGTAAGCTGTTTCAATTTAGTTATAGGCTGCATTCTTTTATTACCAGGACTAAAGAATATTTCGACCTTAAAACGCTCAGGATTATTTTCATCCAAAAGACAATCCTCGTATTGCATGATGAGAATATGGGAAAGGAAGTCTAATTCAGCCAGATTATCGATACGTTGTAAGGCTTTATCGTATTGAGAAATTTGTTCTGGGTCGTTAGAAATATTTTCGAATAAAGAGCCATATCTGAACACATTCATTAATCCATGAATATGGGATTCAGATGTGAAATATAGACGAGTACGAACGCGTCGATGAGGTGTCGACACACTCGATTCGATACCCGCATTTAATATATGCCCCTCATCATCGTAGAAATTAAAATTATGTTTTAGATCCGAAGAGATTTTTTTCAATAATTTATTACACACGTCTTTTGATATCGATAATTTCTCCTTTGCCGTTGTCCCATATTCTTGAGTAATTATTACCTGCGCGATCCTTTTACTGTTTTCATATAAATCTGCTAAATGGTTTATATTTAATTTGCTATTATGAAAGTAATCATAACGAGCACAATCGTAAATATCTGGGATAAGACTTATATCATAATTGTTATTTTTCATCTTAAAGTCCTTTGCCAGTTTCCCCCATCGTCTTTCCATTAAATCATACGTTTCTCCATGACATAGTTTGACTGTGTGATTGGAAAGAGTGGAATCTGGAGAAAGATATCTAGAAAATCGTTTGATATTAAAGATTCTTTTAATTTCTTCATGAACCAATATTATTAGACGATGAATATAACGACATGCCTCATAAGGGTTAATTATTTCTCTCAGCTGTTCCTTCAAATATGTTTGATTAGGAGCAGATAATTCATTAATATAGTCTTCATCAATAAAGCGATTTACAGAAAGTTTATCGTGTAGATTTTTTTTTACTTCCAATAACTTGAACTCTACTTGGTTGCTAGAATCCAACATCTGGGTGGTTTTTTTATCACACACAACTAGATGAACCAGAATTGGAGCTAATTGACTCTCAAGAGAAAGCATTCCTCGAGCAAAAGCTGCCGCGGTTAATTGTACTCGGCCTTCATCGCTTGCAAAAACTTTCATATTATGTCGATAGGTGCTGTGAAGACGTAGAAGACCTTTAGAGAATTTAGAGTCTTTTAGAAATTTACGGGGCCCGATGGATATTTTACTATTCGGATATAATTTAGAAAAATGTTGTCCAAACTCTTCTGTCTCCATGCGACCCACTTCTGTTAATTCCCCACCCCATTTAAGTATGAGTAATAGGGAAGGTTCAGAAAAATTTATTTCTACACAATCTTGAGGATGATGAGCTCGGAATTTATACTCAAGAATTTTATTTCGTTTATCGTCGAGAGATTTTATTTGGACTTTTCGATTAAATCCCATAAATTGACCGTACATTTCCAGGACATACTTCATTTGTAAGAGTTTGGCAGGGTTATCAATTGCCTCGTAGCTTCTCTTAGTAGTATTAGTTTGTAGAAGAAAATTAGTGACATCTAAAACATCCTGCAGCTCGGATGGTTTTTTTAATTTAACCCGGGCCTCGTTATTCCCGCCATATTTTTCAAACAACTTAAAAAACTCGGGGTGTCGTGTAAGAAGCTTCATTTTTTGCTTCGGAGTCCGATCTCCATGTCGAATAATCGCAATCACAGATACTAACTCCAGGGTGTTATTGTTCTTAGAGTTTTTTTCTATCTTAAGTTTATCAGTTGAAGAGCTTTTTAAGGGATTTTCAATTAAAAAACTTAAATTATGGCAGCAGTTGCATAAAATTATTTCTGCAATCATTTGCGCGCAATCATCGTAATACTTAGTGGATTTTTTAACAAAACTAAACCCATTAACATCACATACATAACATTTTCCACCGGTCTTAAGCATATCTAAACCACATACGTTTTGATGAAATATTTCAACAACCTTCCTCGCGATATATTTTTCAGCAGAAGCGAGAATAACCGGATATCGCATTTCTTTTCCAGTATAGTCCCGTTCTACTTTCCCATCCAAAGCGGGGGATTTTCTCGCCTCAGCATGAGCATACTCTGGCCCAACACAATATACCTTAACATCGGCCCCCTCAGTTAACAAAAATTCCTCATATATATACGAAGTGTTCCGACGAATACCACCATCTCGGCAATAAAAACTACTACGATTTCCCATCTTACGAAAAAGTTTTTGACACCCTCCACCGATAGAGTTGGGAAAATATATCGTTATATTATGATTCTCGGCATCAAATGGCTTTTCAACGAATGGTTTCGACAGTTTTTGACCATTATAAATTATAGTGTCGCCATCCTCTATTACTTCCTCTCCCTCAGTAGGCTGGAGAGTGTTGATATAACGTTCTACTACTATATATTTAGGGACGCATACATTATTTTCAGTTAAAATACGATAAATTTCTTTTCGATTAAATAATAATTTTTGATTTGACAGCTCGTTTATTACAAATGGTCGTCGTAAACGAACATAGTCTATCGCTTTATCCAAAGGATAACCATTTGCATAAAAACACAAAAAAACATCCACAATCGGCCATTTGTCAACACTGAAGTTGCGAACTACATGATCAGGAATAATAATTATATCAAGAAAAATACATGCGCACAATCGATATAATATTTCTATCATTGGTTTTGAATATATTTTACGGTTTCTTGAAGAAATGCCAAATTTTATTTTACCAATATTCTTTTTGGGATTTTCTTGGTCATCATCTTTTAATGATAGAACTAAACGATACGAATAATCAAAAGTTGAACTATTTTTTATTTGACTGACAAAACTTTCATAAAAATTATCAGCCAGCAAATGTAAATTTTTTATCACACAAACAGTTTCAGCTATTTCTGTGGCCATTATTAATGGATTATATAAGTCGGGTTGTTTCGTTTATTTTCTTACTTTATCGAATTGACACAATCTAATTCCACTAAATATGTTTAAATCTTTTAGGTATTGTAGAAGCTATTTACCACCACCTAACACACATGCGCCTAATTTTAATGCCGGATCAAATAATCCTTTTTGAAACCTGCTTAAAGTTTATCAATTTATTGAAACTGTATTTAATAATCGGCTAAACTACAGATGAAGGGACCTTTTCGGGAATAGTCGTGTTTAATGGAGTTTAATTTGGAAAATTTTAATATAATATCTTTGGGAAAATTTTCAATTCTTTCATACCAGTTCATTAAATTAATTAATTTTCTTCAAAATCTTGAGATTTTAAGAAAAAGTTCTGCGTTTGGGCAGGTTCAAAATTGATATAGCGACAACTAAATACAAGATAAATATATATTGAGGTGTCAGGGTTTTTGGAAAAAATATTCTATTCGACAGGGTGCATTCTTTTATAAGGCAAAATTGCCATTTTTTAATGTCTTTAAATTTATGTGGCTTTGCACATCGGATATTACAAATGACAAATATTTAATGAATCATTGCAAAGATGTATCCTAGAGTACCGTGCTCGATTACAAAAAGTTTGTGCGAGATGTATTTATCGGCTATTTTCTCATTCATCAGGAAATAATCGGGGGCCCTAGCATTTTTGTGCAAATTGATGAATCTGTCATGTGTAAGAGAAGATATAATGTTGGACGGATTCTACGAACTCAAGATCAATGGATTGGGGGTGGAGTAGACTCTATGGGCAATGTATTTTTCGAATTGACGACCCAAAGAAACGCAGAAACTCTGGAACTAATCATTCTCCAACACGTAGCTCCTGTGCCGATCATTTCAACTGAGATAGGGGAAGCATACTGCATACCGTCACCTCAGTCAGCTAGGCTTCGACCATAAAATTGTAGTCCATGACCCCCCATTTATAACTGTGGACGGTGTTCATACGAACGAATAGAAGCTATGTGGGGAGCTGTAAAACGAAAGTTCCGACATATTACGAATAAAAAAAGCAAGCCATTTCTAATTCTTATCTCGCCGAATATTTGTTCAAAGGTCTAATTTTGAGTCAGTTTCTGATGACAATGAAAGAACCTGATCCAATTTAAAATGACGAATTATTAGAATTCTTTACTATATTTTATTAAATTTAACATTCAAGACAATTTATTATAATATTTTATATATTAAAATTTAATGCTAAATCAAAATTGTAAAAACATTCAGTTAATATCCATAAAGGGATCAAATTTTAATGGTTTGTGTTCTAAAATTGTGAAAAAGTAATGATTTCATTTTAATCAAAATTGAAGATTTGAAAGAAAATTCGACGGGTCCCTGGCTCCAAGCTAGTTCCTTTGACTATTTTGAGTATTTACAATGATAAAATAGTCTTCCAGATAATAAAATACATTTATCAAAAATTTTTTTGTTAACTTAAGCTTTTTTTCAAAAATAAAATGACTTATGCTTAAATCAAATACGGTTAAAAAATCGTTAACGTTGAGGTAAATAAACTATGATCGACACAAAAACAGAATTTAATAAATGCTATGCACAGTTTTTTAAATAGTCGTAAAGACAATTCTGGGTTTACACGTTCGTATGGGGATATTTTGACTTTTAACATTCAAAAAGCTCTAAATATTCAATTTTTTTTTATGTTTTGATTTATTTTCCATTTAAAAAATACGGGACTATTCGAAGATCAGAAAGGGACCCTCTAAACATATCCCCTAAAAATTTATTGTGTCTATTTCGATAATTTTAGGATTTAAATAATAATTATATGGTTGAGAATAGCATTAATTAAACGAATGATTGTTAAACTATGTATCAAACCATTTTGTATCAATAAAAAAAAAGACGAATAAAAAATAAAAGCCATTAATCCAATAATACACGAAAATTCCCGAAAACGTCAATTCATCTGTAGTTTAGCCACCTTGATTTATGAAATAAATTTATTGGTGTGCGAAGAATAGTAAAATATATATACTTTAACTTACTTGTTTAAATTTAATATCCGCCATTTCTTTTTCCCCTCGTGACGCCATCCGGGCGGTGGTTACAAATCTTAATTTTTGCTTTAATCTTAATTAAATTAATAACAATTAATGCAGAGTAGGGATGCGTAAATTCATTTTATTGTGAATCTCATTCAAACCCCATTGACATTTAAAAAAAAATTGAGCCATTTTACTAAAAAAACATTTCCAATTTTTAATCTGGCAAAAATTGGTTAATTGTTCAGCCCCCTTTATTAATAAGTTAATACTATGAGTGGGAGTATAAAAAATACAAAAAATCTTTAATTAATATAATTTTTTATCATAATATCGTTTTTGAAATTTTCAATTCTCCATTAAAAATGCCACGCATGCGCGATGTGATAGCAGTGATTCTGCTTTAATGAATATTATCAAAAATAAATGGTGTATGGTAGGAATTTTTTATTTTATTCGAGAGTTTAAATTATTTATTTTTGTGTTTGAATTTTGTTTATTTTTGAAATATGCACTTTATACTTCTACGTGCTTTAGAACAAAACCGAGAATTCCCTTCTTTTTTTGGCAACCCTGATTTTGAGACTGTTTATTTTGCAATTATAAATTAATAAAAAGAGAAAACCAGTAGTGTCTTGTCCATCTATTCATAACCCGTTCAGTCTTTATTTTAGAGGGCTCGGTCCAAATCCTCAATAAGTGTACAAAAATAAATCTGCCCGCACCAAGACATGACGGATAAAATAAACAAAAACTACACACATAATTTTTATCTACATAAATTTTAATTGTGAATATTTTGATAAACACTATTGCCGATATCTGGTATTTGATTTCATAACCTATTTATTTGTTCCAAATTATCGATCTCAAAGTAGAATCCAAGGAAACTGAATGAAAACAGAATAGCATGAATCCATTCGGTGATTGCAGCTACTTGATATGCAGTCCACATCTAAGTGTACATTAACTATCATAAAACCTTTTCTTTATTCCGACAAGATTGGTTTTGTTTCGATATTATCTGCATATACGCAGACGCTAAATGTCAAACATAAAATTACCGCAAACATGTATCACACTTAAGAGAAATATCAATGCAATCAATACAACTCTGTAAATAGCTATATATTTGTATGAATTTTCGTATTCTTTAATTCTACTGATTTCTAACGAAAACAAAGCATTTAAAAAAAAATAAAGTGTCGCAGTTATGAAAAATGTGACGCTGAAGAAGAGATGATATTTCGGCATCTCATCATGCTAGAATAACGTTAAATTTGTATACAGGGAAAACAAGGGCAGTATTAATGGTGAATAGAGTTATCAATCCAAGCAGTAAGGCTATAAAATTAATGTTTTCATTGATCGAATATCGTTCCAACTGATAGAAACGTTCCGCCATAGGACATAGGGCTATATTATCGCCATATAATATACACAATAAAATTGATAAGAACATTAAAAATTCAAACCATGGTCCAACTGGTGGATCGTCGGCGAGGGCACTACTTTAAAGATAGGACGATACCTTATATAGGGAATACAGTCTTTTTTATGTTCTGCCGAAAAGCTATATCTTTTATCAGAAAAACGAGAATACAAAAGAAAATATGCGAACATTTGAAGTAGGAAAGCTATTATGACATTTATGTCTGGCCTTTGTCCCAACAACAGAAGAGAAATCTGAAATAAACATAAAAAATCTGTACGCCCTTTAGCATAGACGAATCTTTAGTCATGTAAAAGAAAAAAAAATAGAAATTGCGTCAAGGGATTTTAAATCGCAGAAAAATTCAAAACTGCGCAAATCTATTCTAATATGATACGTAAATTAAATTAATATTAAGCGGATGTTTTTTCTTTCATTTTTATTAGCGCTGCTTTATATCTTGATGTGTCTTTGGTGCATTTTAAGAATTTTGTTCGAGACTCACAGTATGTAAGCGCAGAATTCCATGTTTGTGTGGACTCTGCAGAAATGGGCGTATCCATAGTTGTTTTTGCTTCTTTTTTTCTTTTTCTTTATATATTATAAATATTATTTACTCAATAAGTTTATCTCTTTCTTTAAACCATTTAGAAAGTTCTTCGGCTGCAGCTCGCCTCATTTCTGCTTCTTTTTCGACTTGCTGACTGTTAATTTTAGCAATTTCAGCATTTCGTTCATTTTCCCACTCCCTTGACAACAAAATATAATAAATACTGAATTTTTTCATTTTTTATATGTTGCGGCGATACATCAGCGGGGTAAATGTGTGACATTTTCTATTTATAAAAATATTCGTACTTCTTCGTCAGTATTATTTGAACATTCGTTTAACTCCACAGCGGCATTGTTCTAAGAATTAGAAATATTAATGGCATATTTTTTATCATAAAACCTACATCTTTAAGATTAACTTTATTGTCAAATTCTAAACCTATTTCTTTTAATGAGCTTTCTTCTTTTGTCCAAAAATCCGACGAAGACATTTATTTAAAATAATATCCGAATGATATTCCGAGACTAACCGATAAATTTTTGTTCTTAATCTCATATTTATTTCGGCTTCTTTTATAAATTTAAATTCACGATATATTTCCTTCATAAACCTAGCATTCAATTCGTTTTTGCAATATATTGAAGACATATGATGCTCAAATTTCCTTATGATATTAAACGTTTAAATTTGTTCCTTAAAATATATTATACAATATTTTCTTCCTCAAATCGCCATTTTTTATTCGAAGGCAGATTCCGCGATTGCGCAAGATATAAGGGATGATTTCAATTCAACCAAGTTTAACCTCACCATAATCATGAAAAACATAACTTAATAACGTGTGCACATTTTTGAAATATTTTAAAGATGTTTTATCGTTAATTTTTTGTAAAGACACGTCTTGAAGCCCCTAACTTGCCCCAATTGTTTCCCATAAAAAAAGTGCTCTGAATATTTAATTGTTTAATATGTAGCTTTTATCTTTAACATGTGTTTAAAATGTGTTTTAATTATAAAAATAAAATTTGTGCAAAATATATTTCCGCATATCGCCGCTTTTAAATTTACGCATGTTTTTGAAGAACAAAAATGGAGTAATTGTGCGATAAAACCCCAAAAGCATATTATATCTCAGAGCACTTTTGCGGTTTCCAACTCCCCACACCCAAATCACTTCTAATCTCATTAAGCTTATTCATATTGTAATTAAATAAGAAAAAATTACACATCTCTTACTTGATTAAGACCACGTGTGGACAAACATGTTTTGTAAAGGGCAAGATTGAAAAAATTTAAGATTCGGGGGATCAGGAAGCAAACTAGACCCCACCCAGGTAATTCTACTTAATTGACGATAAAATGTTTTTCATCTTTTTTTTATATTAATATTTATACCAATATAATTTTTAGAAAAATTTTGCTGACACAAAAAAATAGCAATATTTATGTTTATTAATTAAACTAATTAAGGTAAAATAAAAACTGTTAAAATTTACCTATCATGAATAATTAAATAAAAAATATATAAAAGTAGTAATAAAAATAGAACTATTTATTTTTGTGAAGAATTTAATTATTTTTTTAGAAGGGGATTCATCAAAATAGATTTTGAGGTTACCACTTTTCATTTATAAAATTGATCGTCCATTGAGGCTAATATGTATTGCGATTGTGCGCATTCAATTTTTACAAATGTTTTTTTTCAAAGATGGATGCTGCCAAATACAGATATGAATCCCCAGGCATGTAATTTTAATTGACCATATTCGTTGTCTGGGAAACATTTATACAATTCTGTCAGTTTCTTTTCTTGAAATATTTTTTTTATTTAATAATCCCTTTGTAAATTAATTGCTTCAAATTAAAGTGTCGGGGGAAGCTTTTAAATTTTACAGTCAAATGAATTTTGGCAATTTGAAATGCCTCGTGCTTTTGTATCGAAATCCGACAAACGCGATTAGACCTATAGTTTGAGCTCAGAAATATATCGACTTTAAATTTTTGTGGAAATGCAGATTTAACTACTTTTTCAAAATTTTGACAGAAGGGAAAAGGAACAAAGAAATTTGGTATGACTGTACTCAATCACCGCCAATTGTCCGACTAAATAACTTTGCTGCATGTAAGTTTCACATGGGCATTATTTTTCGCATGATTTTTTAGTTGAATCCATTGAGAACATCTAATGTTCCAAACTACTCGTCCTATGATACCAGTGGTTAGGGCGGTTTTTTTTCGCTGAGAAATATTTCAATTGCTATTTTGAGTTCAACAAATCTTAATAAAAATTTTCCCTTGTTAAGTCATCCAACTTCCACATGGTAAAGCTAGTCAGGGTTTTCAATTTCTAATAGAAAACCACGAAACTGACGATGGTTAAGCCCATGATCAGATAAAATTAACCGCTTTTCTAACCAGCTCAATAAAACAGGATTGATTGAAATATTCCTCACAGAGTACTTGCTGGGGAACAATTTGACGTTTTTGACATCTTGCTTTTTCCAAGCCTTGCAAATTTTTCCCTACAAAGCCTATCCCTGTTCCACACATATTTCTACCCCCATCAGTTGTGAGACATTTAAACCGATTTCATTTCAGGTTGTAAGTTTTTAACATTTTATCAACTTCATTAAAGATATTTTTTGCCTACTATTCATAGACGCTAATTCTTAAGTAACTTCAAACTCAGCATTCCCATCTCGAATAAAAAGCAGCAACGAGCTGAAGTAGTAATGCCTGTTGACTTATCGAGAGCTTAGGAAAACCACTTAAAATAATTTGCCTCGTTTTTAATTGACTACTAATGTAGCTTTCAATGTGCTCAATTCTCTGACAGTTGTTCTTGCCGAATGGCGGAAAAATGGAAATAAAGGTTCTTCGGCACATTTCTTTAGCTGCTACATGAAAGCATGACTTAATAAATTCATCAAAAATAAAAGACTTTCTTTTCTTAGCTATTAAAGAAGATACTCGTAGCCAGACTATAGTTGCAGATTAGTTCTCGTTCTTTACCCTCCAGAATAAATTGTTCTGCGATGGTATATTCTGTTTCAAAGTTTCCAATTTTGTATAATCATTGTTTTCCTGCGAGATGTAAATATTATGTCCAGTGCTAAGTCTGGTATTGCGGTCGAATATTTTATTGTTTGTGTGCAGCTAGGATGCGAGTGAATAATAAACATAATACTTTTTGGTATAAATATTTAGTAAAATAATCTATGCCTCATTCTGCTTTAAAGGCACAAAACTCGAAAGCGACTTTTCGCTTCTTTTATAGGTTAGATAGGGACAGAAGGAGTATCCGTAGGTTATGGCGTAAGAAAAAAATACCGCAAAACGGTTTAACGCATGGCTCTGCTGATGCCGAAGGATTGAAACTATGACGGCGAATAATGTCAGGGCAGAAGGAAAAACCACACGGAGAGTCATATTTGGTCCTATATCACAACTGCGTTAGTCAACCTTCAGCGGTGTTCTTTTTGAACGTAATTTTAATTTTTTCTTAGTTTGTCAAGGTTTAAACATGTAAAATTCCTTATTAGCTCACAGGCCGTATTTTATCGACCGCTAATTGAGATTATAGCATAAGGTTCTTAACAACAGCAAAATATTAGCACACACATGTTTATTAATTAAAATAGAATTTTATTTTTGGATAAAATAAAATAAAAATTAGGCGTACATTCATAAAAGGGTTACCAATATAGAATATAAGGGATTATCCGAAAAGCAACATTAAAAATTAAATTAGGACATTTTTGTCGGGCCACAAGTAAACTCGTTTTTCTCATGAACCAACAACGTTGGCAGCCACGAGTATATTCGTAGTTGTAAAGATTATATGATTTTTTTTTATCGAAAATGAATCATTAATACTTTTATGTTAAAATAAATTTTATTGCATAAAATATCAATAAACTCAATGGAAATTTAAAATGGTATATTATGTGCGACGCCCTTTTAAAAAATCAACTAAGGTGACGTTTGATCGATTGCGCAATACATATATTTCCCGCTCTTTTTTTTTTGTGTTTATTTGATAAGCGAGGTTGATTTAATCCATCTATAATATTCCCAATCTTAAGTTCAACTTCGATTAGGCCACAATTCAACTGTGTTTTGAGTCCGAGGATAGTTTAATTCCATTAAAAAATTAACAGACCTTAGCTCAAAAGAAAATAAACGAGCCAAGCGGTGTATTACACCACTATTTGCAATCTGTATTACTTTTTCATTTACATAATTTTCATCCAAATAATTAAGAATTCAAAATGTAAGCTGGTCAAAACAAGGTGTAATTCGTATCTAAAGAAGGAAAGCAGGCGCTAAAAGCTGTCTGATTGATAAATTTATATTATCATCAGTTCTTTACAATGGAGCCAATCCATCTTCTTAAACCTTTCTCCCAGCTCTCTTACAGAAATGAACGAAATGGATTTTCTTTGTAGAATAGGAATATTCTATGGATATCGAATTTATTTAAGTCAATTCAAAATCAGATATAACGAAGGAATGCCTCAATAAAATTTTAATTATATTTCCGATTTCGATGATTATTTTGATTAGACGTTGATCAATTTCTTGGCTTTCTTCAGTTGCCAATGCAAATAAAAAGGGAAGAGTTCTAAAATTATTTTCTCCTACCGTTCCCTGTATAGTGTAAAGTTATTTAAAGATTAGAGGAACTTACTTAAATGTCCCATTCCTCAGCCAGAATTTTGAAGTACTCAGATGCCTAATATTTTGATAAGTTGAAAATATATATAAGAATTTTCTGTTTAAGGGATCTTTTTTAGTAAAAATAAATCTCAGGCATATGTAATTCGTAACTTGTTAAGAATGTTAATTTGGTCAATTGTTTAGGAATCCCTAAAATCCTTTCTTATTTTTAGATTAATTCCTTTCCTCAAGGTATCTTTAGCTGGCTGATATCGACTGGAATCTTCTTGGATGTAAGGTCTGGTCTGTTAAATAATTTGTATAATTAGCTAAATATTTTACTTTTTCTACAAATTGATTTATTGTAATTAAAAAAAGACACGGGGGTATTCATATATCATTACTTTGCCACAGACATGTATATTATTTTCGATGCGGATAATTAATCTTGTTTTGTATCTTAAAGTATTCCAATGGTCCAATTTCAAATAAAAAAATTAGCTTCTTTACACTTTTCTTTTCTAAATACATAACCATTATCGTCAATTTTATTTCGGCCCTTTGAGATCTTAGTTGCTGGCGGAATGTAATTTCAGTCTAAAGATAATATGCATTTATAACAAAAAATTACTTCCATAATTAATATATTTTATTCAATTTTCGAATCAAGTTCTTTTAATTGCGTTCAGATTATTATTACGGCGTAAATAAAAGAAACAATTGGATTGTTTATTTGTTAAAAATTATTTAGAACGATTAATCTATATTTTTGCAAGAAATGCAATCAGTATAACATAAGTATCAAGTTTTTATCATATTAACATTGATATAATAAGAACTGCCCACGCGCATGCGTTCAAGAGAAATACGATTGTGTGGTTCCATTATAATATTATTTTACCATAACATACCTCATTTAATAGTTAATTTGGCTAGAAAACTATAATATTTTCCTTAAGATTAAATTAAGTTATTTATTTTGAGATTAAAGGTAAAAAAAATAAAAAATATTTCATCAGTGGTTAGATTTGTTAAATTCGACGAAACGACGTTCAATAAAACAAAATTCTGTGTAACGGCCGAATTTCAGTTGTAAATACATCAAATAATGTAATCATTGAGACACAAACTCATATAATGTTTCATTATATAATTCTGAATTGTGTTGGATGGATATGGGTTGTTTTATTAGGATTTAATTTGTTGGAGGGGTTTTAGCATTTTGTTTGCGTTTATATAACCGTTTAATTTTCGAAAAAACTGTGATTCACCTTTCAAACTATTGGGAGGGGTATAATTGATTATATTCGATAGGAAATTGTACCATCAGAGGTAAAAAAAAATCAGTTAAGAGTTGTTACGCAAGCTTCTATATGCCAAAAAATAGCGAGAAAGGACATATTTGCACAACATGTTGTACACCACTTCACGAAGGGGACTGTTTTACAGTTTATCACAAAATAGCCGTTCAAAACCCGTTTAAATTATAATTCCCTTTATTAAAACTAAAAATGAGTTATATTGAGCGTGATACTAAATTCTGTGCTCACATAAACATTTCTTTATGTACAACCCTTTCTCATTTTTTAGGGTTGTTTATAATCTTAGGCTTGACATTCTTTATGGCTAAATTACCTTAATAGAATTCGTTATATCAACTGTACATGGATATATCCACGACGTCCATGCATGGTTTAGTTACATCTTTCATATCCTTTCAAACTTAAAGAATTATATGTATGCCTTTTATCGGGATTTGTTTTACTTGGCGACCCGGCGATTTTGACAAATCTGAAGCGATAAAGTGAAACTTCCTTTATATCGGGGAATGCCCTCAATTTCCTACGTCCGGAAAATGCA
>SGJC01000615.1:0-16975 GCA_009887335.1 Henneguya salminicola
AGTGTCCCAATGTGCATCATTTTCAAGAAGATTTAATTCTTGGCAAGCTTCACGATAAGTGATACATATTTGACCGTTTACTGTTCTCAAATCTTGAAATAATGTTGGTCCACGTACGTTGATTAATAATAAACACAGGTAAAAGCATCCTGCATTATTTGGGGGAACTGTGTACAAACGGCCTAACGCTTCGGTCGAATACAAATTGGGATGTTCTTCAACAGCTTTTCCTTGTTTGCGACGATTGAACTTTTTCGAAAATGCATTCCATGTGTAATAAGTTGGCACTTAGGAATAAAGTAGTGTCTTTACAAACACATCTTCGTTGCACAATGAGAAAAAAAGCAGTTAACGTTGTTGCAGATGGGGCCAATGCCCTTGCACCTGCATTTTCAGTTGTAAAGTAAACGCGTTGTCCATTTTAAAGGTGCCCTGCCAAATGAACTACTGTTGGATGTCGATCATGGATTGCAAATAATAAAATTCGCCATACTGCTTCATTACTACTAATTTAGCGTCCCAGTTGGCAATGGTCGATTTCATCTATGGATGCCGTTGCATTGCTCACTCCAAAAACTGCTATATCGCTTTCTTTGTTGATATATTTGCAAATATACTTGATTGCTTTTACTGAATTGAAATATTCGACATTAATGTGGGCGTTGAATGTCTTCAAGAGTAACGGTGAATATGGTACAACCCAACGATTATCAACTTCAACATTACTGTTTCTTACTTTCAGAATAATGTATTTGCCCCCATCTTCAGTTGCTCGTCGACGATAGAGTGGATATCCATCATTGTCTGGGATAGTTTCGGCAACTAAGTCTTTTGGATATTTTTTCGTGCATTTCTTATCAGACATGCATGGTGAATTGTTGTTGAGTAAGCCCCATGGACCATGAATCATGTTTTTAGTGACGACTTCAAATAAATCTGGATCAACGTCGACATCCGGTATTTCTGCAGAGATGATTTGAAAAATTTGATCTGGTGTGAGTTTTTCAATCAACCAAATCAGAATGTGTGCATATGGCAATCCTATATTCTGCCATTCAATGGTATACATCCAACAGCGTGTCTCTCCAAAAACATGATGTTTGGCAATAAAATCCATTAAAGATTTCAATTTTTGTTTGAACACACACGCTGTAATGTCATGACAATCCGAAGATGATTGCCCAGATAACAATATCTCTTTTTTTTATCCCACGTAGGATTACATGTGAATGTAATGAACAAATCTGGACGGCCATATGCGCGAACATATTTCATTGCATCTTGTGCGTATTCCTGCATGTGTCGTAGACTGCCTGTAAACGTAGCTTGGTTTGATTTTATCGGATGAAGATAAGTCGTTCTGTTTCGATTTTCGCATACATATAGACAATGTATTGATGGAACAATTGACGACATTTCAAAAGATTATTTTTATCTTGCTCACGAATTATTAATCTATAAGGATAATAATTCATAGCACTGACTTTCTTGTTCATTTCCTCATCTTTTTGTGGATTTCTCAGTTTGATGTTGAAATGATAGCCATCTTCTCCTTGCCAAAATAGTATCGGATATGGCAATCCATCGTATGACCGATGTGTTTCTGAGACTCGCTGAACATCACCATTTCTGCGGTGGAGAACTATATCACGTGAGTTAAATTCTTCACCTACTATAACGATCGCCACTTTATCAATTGTTGGGGCATTGTACTGTCTTAGATGTGGGCCAACAGGTGTCTTGTATGCTCTTATTACAATTTTGTGGTCATCAGTGTTTCCCCTGAAATAAATCTGAAGAAACTTGTGTTCTGTATCTGGAGGGGAAAGTAGGGATCCAGTACGGTGATAAATTTGCCCTTGCACTTTGAATGTTGGTATGTAATTGTCGCGCACGATATTTGTTGCTCTGAAAGATGTCATTTGGAAACATGAATTGTACTTGCGGATTTGTTGCAGGAAATGTTTCGATTCGCTTGTGCTCCCTGATACTAACGTTAATAATGGTTCTAGTTGGGAATGTAATACGGGCAATTTCATTTCTACACCCTAGCAGCACATTCCTGGTGTTTCATTCTTAAATTTAAGGGCACCACAATACTCAGATACTTTATCCATTTTTCCAATAATAACACTTGGATGAGAACTGTAATCATAATTTGAATCGTAAGGAAATGCAGCAGGACTTAAACTTCCGTGTAGCATTCTTCTAGTGAAAGCATTGCGTACTCGATTCGTTTTTCAATCTTGTTTGACGTTGCTCTTCTGATTCAGATGAACGGGATTGCACATTCCGTAGTCGATTCATTTGTAATCTTCTTTCCCATTGTTCGTCTGTTTCAGACGATCGTAATTCAATTTTTTTCCTTGCTTGAGTAGTAGATTGGCCGATCAATCGTCATTTGGATGGCATAACTGAATAGAAAATTTGTTGACTTCTGAAATATTTTTTATTTTAAAATTCCAGCAGACAAAAGACAAAAACTTGACTTTATGTACATTTAATTGAAACTCGAATTGAAGGAGAGAAAAATTTAGATGAAAATTTTACGTGTGTGCAGCTAAACGATTTTGTTTATTTAACTGAATAAAGATGCGTAAATTCTTGAAATTTTTTATATTTTGACAAAAACCTTGATTTATGGAATTTAAGAAAAGGAAAATTTTGAGGAAAGTTTTACGTGTGTATACAATGGGAATTTCAGAAAAGTGAATTTGAAAATAACCGAAAAATAACGAACCCATAACGAACAACAGTACTAACGCACGTACACAAAATGTGCATTGGGTACGGGCGCCTGTAACAATATACGGTGGAAATTCGGAAAAGGGTTTTTTCTTTTTCGAAGCGTAGCCTATCTTTTCCCCCTGGTCTTTTAAATGATCTATGCCAAATTTGATCCAGATCGCATGGCTGGTATAGATTTGTATAAAGGACATACAAACATACATTCATTATTATATATATAGGTAGATTAGCCTAAAAACCAACGGGATGAGAATATAGGATTAAAAAATATACCAAAAACTCAGCCACCAAAAGGTTTATTACGTTGAAATGGATATTAGTCATTTTTCACTAGTTACTAATCTGAAAATGAGTTATACTCCATTATTTGTCAACATATATAACATAATAATGTCAAATCTCGTTAAAATGATTTTACAAGTCCTAAAAACGTGATACCAGTCTATTCAATTTCTAATCTGATTGTAGTTACTTGTATTTCATGAGTTACAAGACAACTGCTGGTATTAAACCATAAAATAATTTAAAACATCAAATTTTACAATTATATGTGGATTATTTAGTACTGTTTTGATAATATATTATACGTTAAAGCCACCCATTTTACAAAAACACGCACGCGCATAGAAACATCGTCTCGTGTGGATTGAATGTTAAATTGAAAATTAATTAATTATGTAAAAAGGTTAAAAAAGATGAATAATTATCAAGTCAGGTAAATTATAAGATTAATTTATGGCACATTTATGATAAAACATATGACTCTAAACCTGAAAATTTTGTGGATGATCAAACATTAATTCAGCCAATTTAATCATTTCGAATGAAATTTATTTTCATAAAATTTGATGAGATTAAAAATGTATTGGATAAAAGACGACGTTTTATTTTTATATTTGAACAAAACAATATAGTTGGTTTAAAGATCAAGAGAATCAGATATAAGGCTAATACATAAAAATTCAGTAATAGCATGAAAATCATCATTTTCGTTAAAATCTCAGAAAGCTACGAGAAATGTTTCACGTCATCGCGTATATCGCTAACAATTAGCATGGCATAAGCATCATAGATTAAACACGCGTAAAATGGCGCACGCGTGTGGCGGCGTTGGTTCTTTTGATAAATTAACAACATAAAATAGTTATGCTCGAAATTGAAACATTAAAAATAGTCCTAGCTTTTAAAAATGTTTAACGATTTTAAGATTTGATATATTTCTGTGAGTGTGCGCAACAATTAGATTTTCAAATTTTTAAAAATATTTATTAATTTGCAAAGAAACAATTAATGGAATTATCTTAGGATTAGCAGAACACAATTATTGGTGCAAATAAAAATCAATTCACAATTTTTACATATTTACTCCTGTCAATTATTTTAATATTTTGTTTCAATTAATTTCTTAATCCGTTAAAAACAAAAATTTTTAAAAACTATTTTAGGGATATATTATTGTTCTGAGTCTTAGTATAATTTAAAGTGTTTGACCTTGCCGATTATTTTATTATGCCATAGTAATATTAAGCCATTCTTTTTTCGCACAACTTTACAATCGTGTTTCGTCGGCTATTATTACCGTGGAATGCTCCCTAAATATTTTTTTTAATTTTCAATTATTTACTAGAAATTCTTAACAATATTTTTGCCTCTACAAATTATAACCCACCTTTCTGTAAAAGCGGCGCACGCGCGCATACGTTAACATGTAACGAATTTGGCGAATTTATCCATCTTTTCAATTATAATATACCAATAATTGCATTCAATATTGGGAGGTGTGAAAATTAATATAACTATTTATGACAATAATATAGTAGCCGCTTATTAATTTTAAAACATCATAACATTAAAATTTAATAAACTGTCATTATTTATAAATAAATTTTAATTATTTACCGATATTTTTCGAATTTAGACAAAAATTTGAAAAGCTCTGAGGGCATGACAAAGCTTAAAACAATTTATCCTGACAGGTTCTTGCTTGATTCTCTCATTCTATTTATAAGATCACCTGCTCCTTAGAGGTGTTAATTCCTTTTAAAATTTTTTTATACGTCCAAAGGTTTCCTCACAGAGATTTAATAATGAGCTATATCACTGTAAAATATAAAGAATACCAATTATGAATCATTAATCGTACAGTGAGTTGTTTTTACTTTAACAACCGAGCTTCACATTGGCAACAGCAGGCCTATCATTTATTTCATAAAAACCTCTGTATAAAAGAATACACCATATTGGCATAAATACTACTTGGGCTGATGCAGGGTTCAATTATTTGATTTGCTAACTATTGTGTTATAATTTTAGTGTTCCATTTCAATCTTCGTTAAGTTGAGTTTTATAAATTTTATATATTGTTGTTCCCAAATCTCCTAAATTGTAGAGTTGCTATGTCAAGGAGAATATTTAGTATTTTTTTTATTTTTCATTTTTTTTAATATGAATAAATTTTGAATGCAAAATTAACGAATTTTCAAATCCTCCAAAAAATTTACTTAGCTGCAGATGAAAATTAAAAACCGTGAACAGATGGCAACTAACTGAATAAGGAGCATTGGAAGTTGCGCTATTAGTCCTATACAAATTATTTTGTTTAGTAGTAGGAGACACTAGGAATTAGAGATAACCAATTACTAAAAATCATAATCGATCAAAATAGTTTGGAACTTACCTATCCAGCCGATGCCAAGGCGATATTAGTTTCTTCGAGAAAATAACGATGGAAATATATTTAGAAAAGGAAGAACGTAATATTATCCCCTATAATTTTAGAATTTGTGCCTCGTAGATACTGATTAGGCTCCAATTATGGGCCAGCATGTGTCCTCTGACGGGAGAACAGTAAGGTTTTGCTCAACCTGTAAAGGAAATAAAACAAATCGAGGACGCCATTTATATTATAAATCTAGTATTTACGTCAATATATTTGCACTAACTATCTTGCCTCCCTTGATATTTTGATAAGGCTTAACTTTACGCTTAGCCCAGGCTATTCGAATGGTTTATTGCATTTAACATTGTCTTAAAATATAAATACGGCTAAAAAGAAAAAAAACGCATGCCTACATATTTATAAGAAAAATTATTTTGAACAGAAGTTCCACATAAACAAAAAATGTGTGTATGAGAGTCTTATTATATTATTCAAGTAATCTCTAAAGATGATACTAAGAATATGCACAATACTTTTAAAATGCAATAGTTTTGGAATTTTATAAAATTATTCCAATTTCGACATAAAATAAAGCACTAAGGTCTTATTTACTGTAATATACCACCAATGCTGCATTGAAAATCTTTCAGCTAATTTTTTGGCATATTAACTGACACATCAGTATATTTTAAAACTTAGAAATCTTAAAAATGTTTGAGAGATTGATTCAAGCATGAAATCTAAAATCCATGAATGAAAATGAATTATTATAATCGGAACGTTAGTTAAATTAAAATTGTACGTTAAATGATCTTTTTAAAAAAGTGAAAATCGAAATTATATTGTTTTAAAAAAACTAATCCAACCCTGAATTCGTTTTTTTATCCTTGAATAAGTTATAATTGAAAAAAATTGTCGATATCCTAGCCATATAAAGAAAAACACCGAAAATCTTAATTTTAATTCTCATACTGTTAAGAAAGAGGGAAGAGGTTGGGAGGCCCTCAGAGTT
Source organism: Henneguya salminicola (assembly GCA_009887335.1). Classification (NCBI taxonomy): domain Eukaryota; kingdom Metazoa; phylum Cnidaria; class Myxozoa; order Bivalvulida; family Myxobolidae; genus Henneguya; species Henneguya salminicola. Next base: position 6,420 of record SGJC01000615.1, read on the forward strand.
CAACGAAACAAACTGAAGGTTTTCTCGAAAATTTTATTTTACGAAATCAGTGATATTCTAAAACTTAAAGAAATGCTAAACAGTTATAAAGAGTTAGTTCCGAAATAGAAATAAACAAAACAAAGTTATTTTCCAGAATACTTTTGTGAAATCAAACTCCTCTTGATTACGTTTCAAACCGGATCGGAGCTCCAGCTTCTTTCCAATTATTTTGAACTAATTATAGGCTTTATATGACTTCATCAATGGATTTCAATACTTTTTTAGAATAATTAGAACTCTACATCAAATTTTCAACAAAAATAAAATTTTAGAAAAAATATTGCCTTAAAAGAGTTTTATAGCAAAAATATTAGTCAAGAAAATTCAAAATAATATTGTAGCTATATTTTAAATTAGAATCTATCAAAAATCTTACACTTTAACGGGACGTAAGCAGGGAAAGAAAATATAATTAAGACCCTCAAGGCCTTATCTCATATTGAGATTTTAGTGTTCCTACACCTGAAATAATCTTCTATATTTTTTAAACACAATATCTATTTAATATAAATAAAAAGATTTTTGTTGTGTTTAAAATTTCAGGTTAAAATAAAATTTATGCCGGCTTAAGTAATAAATCTCTAAGTTGTGAATTCCTTAGAACACCGTGTTCATATCAACAACAAAAAAGTAATCAGATCCAAATCGTAACAGTATTTTCCATTTATATTTTCCAATCCCCCTACGATTTTATTACATCGGAAGGAAGTACAATTCGGATTTGTAATAATAGAAATGATATTTTTATCATATAACATTCATAGACAAAAATTATTTTCGAATCTGCTAACTAATTAATACATAAATGAAATAGAAAAAATTTAAGTTAGTTAATGCCCAAACACTTCTGAAAGGTGTAAAAGTTTATGATAAAAGAATAAAGCAGAAATGAAAAGAATTTTGTCCTAACCATAGTCATGGATTAAAATATCCTTTAAATTTATTGAGGTTTATTACTTTGTTGAAACTTATAATAAAAAAAAGAAGGTAATTTGTAAACGAGTGTACGATTGAATTAAAATAGTACCAACGAGATTGATGATTTAGTTTTCATATAAAATTTAAATTAATTTTTAACCAGAGATTTAAGCTTATTTTGCATAAATAATACATTTTTAAAGTAAAATATAATTAGAATGTGTGGTCTTTTTGGTTCATATAAAGCAAGGCTATCAAACTAGTAGATTGTAACTAGATTTTAAGTCAACCTTTGTTCCGTTTTTAAAATATACTTATTTTAACAACCGTCACCATAAAACATAAAAACACAATTATAATAATTGTTGTGTGGATGTGCTTCTGATATAAAGAGAATACGTATATGCTCTTGCGCATAACCGATTTGGATATTTTGAATACTGTCATTCATTTAGTTAGATATCATCCACTGCTTTGGGTTATGTTTTATAGCTGTAGACTATTCGTAGACGAATTACATATCTGATTGCTGGTTGATACTATAGCAGGTACAACTTTCTGTATTTGAAGATGTTAAAAACCTCTATTTATTATTTTAACGCCCATAAAAATGCAATTGTCGAATTGGTAGGCATGTATTTACATTGATCATAGATACATTTGATCCATTATTATAGAAGTTGCACTCAAATGTAAGACGTTTAAATATCTTTAATAATTTATTTTTCATGTTTCTTTTATTAATCCCTTCGCCATGCAAAGAAAACTCCAAGGCGAGATGACTTACTGTTGATGACGAATTTTCATAAAACATCCACATTTTCGTGAATTTAAAAAAGGTTCAGAAGTAAATGAACATGTTTATTATCTGTTATGAAGTAAATCAATCTATCAATGTACAAAAAAATCAATTTTTAATTCATTAAAAACATCGCCACGCACGGACGTTGATAAAATTATGTGTTAGCGGCGAATAGGTTTATGGTCAATCTAATTATTATGGAATTTAATATTTAACAAGTAATTTAAAAAATATTTTTAGCTCTGGTCCTGAGATAAAAATATTAAGACATATCATAACCACGAAAAATGGGAACATGATTATTCTTTTTCCTATAACTAAAAATAAATGCTGTTGCTTAATATGCAAATACACTGCGAGGATTGCAAAAATTGAAATGTTGGATAACACTTTCAGACAATGAACCCCAAATATGAAATAAAATTTACAAGAAATGCTAAAATACGCAAAGCAAAAATTAAAGATTTAAAAGTGAATTTATCATTCTAAAGAAAAATGCCTGTTAAAGCTAGTACTACTCCACAAGAAGTAGCTATTGCATCTTCGAAAGTGTCCCAATTATTAATATATAATATAAAGAATTTGTCAATAAAAATGTAATTTAAGAATCGTGGTTGACAACTGCACAATTACACCGATCAGATATAAAAAATAAATAAGATATTATTGATCAAATTAAAAATTTACAACTTCCGAGAAATATAGTTCCGAGACGAATTGAAAAATTTTAATGCTATAATATGCCAAGTAAAGGAGAAAATATCATTTACGTAGCCTTTTCATTATAATTTGATGAATACTACACAATTAATTATATTTATCATGATGATATTTTAAGATTTTTAAGCAAAATAAAAATTTCTTAAGGTAATATCTTTGCATGGAAAAGTAAGATAGGATATATTTACAATTTTTAATAACTTTGAAATAGAAGAAGTTGTCCAATTTATAAATTTATTTCAATTACGACAGACGGTATTCCATGTATTACCGGTCATAGTAAAAGTTTTATTGCTTTATGACAGCAAGAGGATAGTTATTTACTCCTTTTATCATACTACTGAAGCCTCTACCAATCAGTTTCATGTTCAAAACTTAATACACATAATGTTATAAAAACAAATCTTTAAAAATAGTTGATTCTATAAGAGTTTCTGTCCTTCAGAGACAATTATTTATATTATAAAATAAGTGTAAGAAACTTTTGCTACACATTAAGGCTTAGGGGCTAAGAATAAGTTGATTCCTCATAATTTTTGTTAGAATACATAAAAATTATTTTCCTTAGATAAAGATAATAGTTACTCTTAATAAAAAAACAAAGAGAGGCAGTTGAATTTATCACTATTAGGAAACTTTAGCTCAAACTCAATGGCTTGAATCTAGAATTACAATAAAAAGATAAAAATATATTAGTTATGATAAGCTACAGAAGAAATTTTCAACAACTTATTATATTTGTTAAAGAAAATTACTAAAAATGATGTTTTTAAGAATTTCCCCATGTCTCGAAAACTTTTTTTGGCATATATTCTCCCATGACTTAATTTGACACAAAAAAAATGATTCACGAAATTTATAAAGTTGAAAAACGATTAAAGGCTTTATTCAACAATTTTGAAAATATCAAACCATTTTTTATATAATTCCTTTAAGTAATATATCAATATAGAAGAAATAAAAAGTCAAATCTCTGCAACATTTGAAGAAAACCAGAATGAACTGGATTTTGAAATGATTTAACTTCAAAAAGATTCATATTTAAAATAAAAATATTATATTTAGTAATACACTCAAGATAAACACAAAACCCTGAAAAATGGGCACAAAATTAATGTCTGGTTTTGCCTGAACATGCATTTTCTCATATGAACATTATATAATCGGATCTAAAAAAAATTATTTGAGTGATGAACATCTTGGCTAATGTTTAAGAGGATATTTTTCCTCGTTATATCAAGAATTTGAAAATATTGCCAAATCTGTGCAGTGCCAACGATCTCATTAATAATATTTTATCAAATTTAGTATTTATTAACGATGCCCTTATTTTTTAATTCGATTATAATTCCCTTCAACTGAAATTTTTAATAAAAATTGTTTATTTTTAAAGGCTATGGGTAAGATTATTATTTACCTCATACATATGGGTAGATCGCAATAATTTTTTTATAAAAAAAGAGTTGAACGCAACTTCAAGAAGATAGGGCAGTTTTGGCCTATAGATTACCAGATTCTTTGGAATTTCTTTTACTTTTAATTAGTTTAAAGATAGTTTCACTTTATTAACAATATTTCATATTATATAAGATCCATTAATGAATATTTTGTTAAGATTCAGGAGAGAAATTTACTCTCTCAGATTTCTACCAATTTAAGCGGGGTACAAAAATTTTAATCCATAAATTTTTTTCATCAAATGTAAAAAGAAATCCTTATAAAATTAAAAAAAATTTCTATATTATTTAATGTCCTAAGAGAACGTTGAAAGTTCTGTAATATTAGTAAGAGTAAAGTATATTTTGGATTCTAGCTGTCAAAGGAATTATCCAAAAATATCATTCTAGTTATAGATAATAAAAGGATTCTCCTCTGAAGATTAATGCACCAATGCAGAATTACTCCCTTAAAGCATAGAGTATTTGTTTAATCCACTAAACTTAATCCTCTATTAAGGATTATTTTTACAAATTCAAGCATGTGATACACTTATATTTCCAAGAATATACGAGACGGGATAAAAAATTTAATAAAAAATATTCTGCCATACATAATGGAACTCAATTTATATTTACATTCAATTGTAACATGGACAAGGTAATAGAGGATCGATGATTCACAAAATATTTTTGTTAACGTAATAGAATTAATTTTAAAACAAATTTTACAATTTATTTTTGCTAAGAGTTTTGAAATATGGGTGTGTTAAAGTTCAAACCACTGTAATTTGCTAGATTTAAAATATTAATAGTAAAAAAGCTTTAAAGAAATATACATAACAATTTTTAGATAAAGATATAAATTTTGATGATAAAATCAAATCAAAAGACTGTTGTTTTTTTATCTTTTTTTTGTTATAAAAATTAAAATATTTAAACTTTACCGCATTGAAAATTAAAACAGCTTTAAAAAATAATTCAAATTTTGCTTTTTGAAATTTTGAAATCACATAATTCATCAAAATAATATGTCATCCTAAAAATTAAATTGTTCAAAAAAAATTCAAAGGTGTATTAATCTATCCTAGGGACTATTTCAAGCGAAGATTAATAATAACCCTGTAAATTGGATGAAAATTGATAATTTGTTATGAAATCATCTTCTTAGGTTTAAATCAGTTGTAAGTATCAAAGGGGCACATATTTAAACATAAGTTATTTAAGAAATATTTTGAATTATAATGCTGTTATATGGATAAATAAAATATTTAACGTGCAGGTGGATAGAATTCATTATAATTTTTTCTCAAACCAAACGATTTTTTATATTTTTATAGGCACTAATAGTACCCTGATATGCAGCATTTTTATTGGAAATAGGCGCTCAGAGATTTTAAGGAGCGAGCCCTTACACTAATAATCAGTGTCTTAGAAATATCTGACAATTGGCTAATTCTAAATGGAAAACCATCTAGCTTCTTTCTAAATTGACTATCCCGATTTAAAACATCCAGTTGATCATAAATAAAATAATATGAGAAATATAAAAAACATTAAAAACCAGTAAAGGTAAAAGCTTAAAACGAACCGTATATTTAATCGGAAAAGAATTTGTAAAGCTGATCATAAAAATAGCATAAAAATATAGATTTTATCAAATAACAGCCCTAATACATAATTATATTTATATATGACTGAAGTTTCTTTCTCTAGTTTAATATGTACAAAATTTATTTTAGATATAATTGTAGGAATATTATTTATCTTAAACAAAGTTAATTGTAAACTCACCTAAAGATTTTAAAAAATATTGACACAATCGCCGAAGATTAAAATTGTGTTTGCCATTTCAAAGAAGTCAATTTTTCTTAAATCAAATTTCCCCCTCCTTTAACGATTGCTATGTAATTATTAATAAATATTTTATCCTTGGCCGTGTTTAATCAATAACAAAAATATATTATTGGAAAAGAATAAAATCATTTAAAATATTGAATGACCCTAGAATTGATAAAAGGATAAATTAAAAAATATTGGTGATAACCCTGGTATGAAGTGTTCGTAATAACTAAGAAATATTTTAGACGTTTCGTGTTAGGTTAAAATTTGTTCGTTCTGAATATTTTTGATTAATTTAATCCCTCGATTGACCTCCTATGGAAGCAAAGGACAAAAATATTTTTTTTATAGAAAAGGCTGTTTCACTAAGAACGTCAAGAGATCTTCGAAAATATACTATATCGTTGATTCCCATGAGAATAGATCGCTATATTCTACAATTTTTTAAATACTTAGCACTGGGGCAATGCATAAATTGTTAAATATAGTTTTGATGGATGGATAAATGAACGATTTAATTTTCGCTAGTAAAATTCGAAATCTATTTTTGATCTATTGAAACGGGTGTAAAAAACCGTTAATTTATAACAATGTCCTAGATAAACGAAATTGATCTTCACATTGAGAAGACAAAAATATTTGTGCTCAATTATCGAACGAAAAAAATAAAAATTGAGAACAATTTCTACATTAAATTTAGACGTTAATTTAGAAAAAAAATTCGACTTATAGTTTTATTGCTAATAATGACATAATGCTAATATAAAAATATTTACAAAGCCAAGTACTAATATTGCCTATGCAGTTATACTTTGATTGATAAAGTATTACATGGCTGAGATCTGGTTTTTTTTGTCCTTCCCTGGTAATTTAAAAAATTTTTTATTTTTTATTTGTAATTTTAATTAATAACGGTCTTAAAAAATTCAAAGACTAATTTATTGTTGCTACAATCTCACTAACAAAAAGACCAAAGGAATTTTACCCCTAAAATTTGATATTTAAAAGAAACTAAGATTTAGCCATAAAAAATAAAATAAAAATACAAGAAAAATTTAAAGAGAAAACATAAAAATAGCTAAAGCCTCTACTAAAACTATTTGCGATTGTAAGCCTGAAGATTTCAAAAGAATAATATAAACAGCATGTAAAGATCTAAAACATTTAAAATTTTAATGTTTTCTATAATTTTTCAGTTTATTTAAATTAATTTAAATGTAAAGGATTTGTGGTGAACGTTAGGAGCACAACCACGGGAACTAATCTGAGAAATAACCTTCAGATTTTTATACAGGAATAGGAAAAAATAGTAGGAAAATTAAATCACCTTAATATATTTTGATTTTTCAAAAATATATTTGGGCTGGCTTCATTTTAAACGAAAAATAACCGATACGCGAGACAAAAACATATAAGGTTGTCTTACTGCTGCCACAGTATGTTTGGTTAATTTCTTATTTATTTGGAGTTTAAAAAACCCCTGCCTTCAAATTCTAAGAATCAATATATGAAAAAAATAGGATTGTGCCTTAGAATAATAAAAACTAAAATAAAAGTATTTAAAAATTTTATTGTTAATAAGCAAAATTAAAACCATAAAAATGATAAAGAATATGATAAAATTTTAAAATAGTTAGCATTAGGAGGGAAAACATATTTTCTGAATATTCTCTGCACGGGTTTTGGTACAGTCTATGTCACCTTTTACATGTAAACTCACATTCGTGTAATTCTACAAGATTTTTGCTATTTTTTATATGATTTAGTGTCAATTTAAAAAATTTTCAGAAATATTGTTTGCGTTTATTTACATTTTTTTTATTGTCGAGATTGACGTCCTTATTCTACCAAACGGAAGATTGTAAATAATTTCTTTATTATGGAGATTTTTATAATTTGGGTTTTTTGTAACGTGTGTTTTGTATTTTTCTTATTTTGACATTGTAGAACACGGGCTATTAAAATGGAGGTCAATGATATCGCCGTGGGTTTTCCGAAAATATAAAATAAATTTACAAAAACATTGGGATTTGCTTTTTATCAGCTTTTTACCTTTTTTGGTTTGTTTCGGTCTCCAGAAGTAAGAGAACCCCAATTATATCAGACATTAATATATAAATTTTACAGCAGAAACACCTTAAAGAAATCTTGAGATATGGAATCAAAATGAATTAATATATGGGATATTTAAGAGACTGATGAGAGTTCGTAGTCTCTTATAGATATTTAGCGGCTTTATAAATGATAGAGGCTTAGAAACTGCTTCGATAAATATGCCACTTTTAAACAGGGGACAGCTTATTATATGAGATGAAATAAATCACATTTCTACCAGTTGATGTAAACATATTGTTTTAATATTTATACATAGAAACAAGGAAGAATATGACTTGTTCGTATTAAACACAACGCAACTTAAATGAAAATATTTCTGATTAATAATTAAACGACATTATCTTGAACAATGATAATGAATAAATAAATGAATGTAGATGTAAATTCATAAAAATACCGTTTTTAAAATATACGAACAACAATGAAATAGGGAGTCATATCGGAATCTTAAAATAAAAATATTAAAATGCCGAATCATTTAAACACAAATGAATTGTCAATAACTTATTAAATGTCTGTTAATATATTAAACTGCCAATGTCTCTCAAATTATTAAATGTTTTTTTTCATTTTTTCCAATTTTTAAACTCAGTGTATTTAAAGAAAAAGAACATATCAAAATAATTTCCCCACGATGAATACTGTTGAAAAGATTGAGCAACTGAAAAACATAAAATATCTTTGATTCAATCATAGCTATTTTTTAATTTAATAAGTCATTTACAATTAAGATTTTAATAGAAAACGAAAATAATTTAAATATTAATTAATAAAATAAACGAACAAGTCCTCCAAAAAACGAATATTGTTCGATGAAATAAGAAAAGAAATGTATATGCAATAGATAAATTTATAAAAAAATTAAAATGGGTCTCTAAGAGGAATTATGTTACGCGTAAAACATTACGTATGATCAAAAGGGCTTATCATTATGAAAAGGTGAATAAAAAATATCCGAAGAGAGGCAACATGACATGAATACTAAATTCTTATCAATAGATAAAACACTCATATTAATTGATTCTGGTGTTTGTTAAAAAACTTATAAAATTAAAATAAACAGTTTTTTATTATCAAAGCAGATAAAACCATCTGACATTATTTTCTAAAAAATATTTCGATAACTTCAGAAATCTTAAGGCCCAGTGTTTATTTCAGGAAGAAGAAATACTTTTAAAGTTATAGAAAAAAAGCAGGAATACTTGCTAAAATATTGGAGCCATATAAACAAAATTGACTAAATTTTATCTTATGGCGAAAGAAGAATTTATTACTTGACGGAAAGAAAGCTTAGGAGAGCAAAGGAGTCAAAATCGTAATAAGTCAGATTTTAAAGTATTACAAAGAAACAATTATCTTTAATAAAAAATAAGCTTACCTAAAATTTTGTATTTGAAAAATTGAATTTTCCTTTATAAAACATAAAAATTTGAGTTTCTTTGCTATTTTTTATTAAGATACCAGTTAAAAATATTCTTAATAGAATATTCATAATAAATTTTATGTCATACAAAAAAAAACCTATTATGGCAAATACATTTGAATCCAACGGGTATGCTGTATATTCTTACCTCTATATCCCTTTTTAAAATCAAGAAAATGCCTTCAACCAATGGAATAAGTTTGTTTGTTTTATTTTAGTTTAGGTTATGGTTAATATGAAGAACAATCCAAGAAAGCTACCAAAAAATACTATCAATACACTAAGACCTATTTACACAGATATGAAAGTTTTGTCAATCCATTCTTTTATTTATATTTGGATATTTTTTTACAAAGAGATATAAATAGGCTAAACTGATTTAAAAAAACGTGGATTAAATGAAAGCGAGTAAAAATGCATATTTCGCTTATTTGATACAAAATACGAATATTTCACGAAAGACGTTAATTTAAACTTTCCTAACAGAATAAAATAATTCAGCATAATCTAAAATTTTAAGCTTAAATTGATTAGAAAATATTATATCAATAAAATTAAAAATTTATTCAAGGAAACAGCAAGAAGCCAGTCAAAATTATATTAATATTTTTACTACGAAATTGAGCCGCAAAGTTATAGCTTAGGATATATTTTAACAATGAATAATAATTTTTACATGATAGAATTAGTCTATAAAAAATATATAAACAGCTTACATAGTAGAAACTACCAGAAAAAATCGGAAAATCCTGTTAATATAGGACTATCAAAAAGCTCAAAGTATAAAAGGTAAAAAATGGTTATTCCTGTTTATTAAACAGAGTTATAATTATGCTTATCCTTCTATCAATAAAAATAATAGAATTCTTAAGACAAATGATAATAAACATGCTGATTTGATGTAATATAATAATCACTTCACAAATTATAATGATACCTGAACAACAAGAAGTTGACGCATACTTATATTTTATGCTTTATTAAAAATATATAAAATTATGGTTTAGGCGTTACCGAACCCTAACCCTGGAACAATAAAGATGTAAAGTCGATCATTTGTTAAATGTTCGGCTTTGCAAATAATCAAAGCTCATTTGAGGTATGATTAAGGCAAAAAAAGTTGACACTTATAAAGACTAAAGTTATTAGAATTTTTAAGAAAATTATAGAGCTTAATCAGAAGTTATGTAAGAAGGAAATTGTTTTCAATGCAGATAATAAATAATGAAAAGCAAATTCGTTAAAAAAAAGGAAAATA
>SGJC01000616.1:0-14184 GCA_009887335.1 Henneguya salminicola
TTTAAAAAAATATAAGATCTTTTATTAAAACATACTCAACTTTTGCATGTTAGAAGATACAGGTTTATTCTCCCCTAACGATCTACCTGTTTATCAATCGTTCTGAGTTCGGACCAAAAACGAATTAAACATTTTTAAAAAATAGATTTTTGCTGTCCAATTTTTACAACGCACAAAAATTTTCAATTGCTAATACACATGGAAAACCCGTCAAAACTATACTGGTCCCTCCATCGGTTAAAGAACTGTCTTATAACACATATGATAAAACTTGCGACCCTCATTCCTTCGTGATAATTCTCGTTTCGCCACAAAAAGCAGTCCCATCTAAGACTATATATAGTTTTTTTGCAATTCGCCGAAAAGATGCCAAATCTAAAATTTAAAAACCCTAAATATGTCTTCGAGTCTATTTTATTACTAGAAATTTTCAAACTGTAAAAAATACCGTATCATAATATCGACGAAAGAGTAATAGAACGGCTGTGCTATCCATATTTGTAGACCGTTAAAAATTGGAAAACGTATTTTAAATTGAACAAAAAGCAGCAATGTTTGAAAATAATGGGTTCTAGGTTGTGGGTATATTGCATAAATGCAAATATGTAATCCGTTACATTTTGTGCTGATTTTATGTTCGGATTTTTCTGAAATGTTCGGATTTACCAAAAATTTAACTTTCGTAATAAAAAAACCAATAATTGGAAGACGATATCTTAATATCAAGTAACCCTTTATAGAAAAATAAACTCGAAAAATTGTTATCATTCAGAATTAACATTAATTAGAATTTAAAATATTTGTAAGAAGTGGTATTTATTCTTGAAAATTTAATACTCAAGATGGTTTTTTGTTTTTTTTATGAATTTTATGGAATCAACAGGTTTTGTGGAGTTTAATAAATTTCGCTAAATTATACCAAAATTGGAAAATTAAAAAAACTAATTATGGTTACATTTTTTTGTGAGAAAAATTTAAGAATATTCGGTTCAAGTATGGGGGATTCCTGAAGTTTCATCGGTAAGTAATCAAGAGGGGCTATAAGTATTTAAATAGTCTCCGAGAGTTAATATCTACAACATCGTGTTCATAAGATATACAAAAAATTGACACGTTAAGTACCAGCTTTACGCTATTAATAGCAGTAATTCAAGCTTGCAATAATTTCCAGATAAATGTTTGAATGCAACATGCCCAAATTATTTTCTATAATTGCATTGTATGAGAGTTGCATAATTTACGTTTTTTTAACTTTATTTACGTGTAACTTAATATTTTTTATTCTTGACTAGGTTATTTTTTTAATATAATATTAATAAATTAATCTTGTTAATATTTTTAGTGAATTAAATATAGTTGCTTAAAATTATTCTTTCGCATCATTGGGAGAAATGTAACGCTATTTATAGCAGTGTTTTTATTGTTAGGAAAATAGACAAGCCTGAATAACGGTGAAATATATATTATTAAGGATTCAAAAATTTAACAAAATTATAATAGTAAAATCAGTTTTCGCATTTATAAAAAATGACCAATTAAATTAATGTAAAATAGTAAGTCTTTTTCATCATCAAATCTATGTGTAAAAACTGCATGTTCTATTTGGGAACTAGCTTAACTGTCTCCTCAGTTTATGTTAACCAACTGCCAACCTATCCGTAATTGTTTGGAAGTCTCATCCATTAAACATCCTCTCTCTCTAAGGCGATCCCACACCTAAACATATTCTCGGCGTATAAGTTTTTGTTCTCTTTTTTGATTCCTAGTTTCAGAAGTTGGACTGCCTCAAAGTACATAGAACAGTAAAATTTAACAATAAAATCCTTTTTAATTTTTTACACATAAGAAAAAATTTCTCATTGCAACGAAACTTCTATTATTAGGTTATAAAGTCCCGTCAAGCCAATTTCCTTGTAATATTACCACCCCACCCCCCTTGAAGGAAGAGGTCTGGCGTGAAGTTTGAGTAGATGAGAGTTTTACACTAGAGCTAATATTGGTAGGGGTGCCTTTCTGGCATTGGCATAGCCGGGTGTGTAACATTAAAACCCCGCTCGCAAGAGACAAGTAAGATTATACGCATCCAATCCAATCCGAGACAACAACAACAACAATTATTAAGTCTGAATATCTCTTAAAGGGTAATAAGAGAGAATGTTCAAAAACTAAAAATACATTATGTTTCTCCCATGTTCGAATCGTCTATAGATTTTTGGTTTTCTATGTCATTTTGCTCTTTCTCAAAAATCTTTAAATCTCTCAAATATGTAAATCGAAAGAAGAAGCTGTAGAGAATAAAAATACTTAAAACACAAAAAGAAGACACAATCCCTGATATAGTCAGTTTTTTTCTTCCAATATCTCCTAATCGATTCAAATACGTGCCTAACTATAAGAACACAATAAATATACAGGATGGAGACGTCCTTAAATAAAAACCAACTATTTCAAGGGTTTTGTTCAAAAACTATCTTAGAAAAAGTCATAAATTACCAAAGATACGGCAATATGTTGAGAGTTTTTGTCATAATCAGTGAATTCCATCTCATAAAACCTATTTTCATATAAGCAACTCCATCTTACTCAGAGTTCTTGATTATTTTTTCTGAAGAAAAAACCAAGTAAGGATGGATCTTAATCTCAGTTCCTCGAGCAAATCCCAAATAAAGAGGTTTAGATCTTCCCTGGATACCTTCAATAGATCTTGTAAGACAAGGATCCATTAGAATGCATTTTTTCCCATCTACGTTACAGCATTCGTATAAAGGAATTATTTCGATCGAGTCGCTTGTTATCGCCATGTTATAAAGTTTTTGAATCGCATCAGGTATTTTTTGGGTATCAACATGCTCAGCTTGTAAAGAAGAAATACAAACTAAAAAATAAATAAATAAAATAATAAAACCTTTTAAACAATAAAATTGTTTTATAATATAAAAAACGTGAAATATGCCTAATATTGCCATTATTTTCATTGCATATTACCAACGATAACTGGGTTTGATCGGAAATCGAACGATATTCGTTCTAATAATAAATCGCAAACGTTTTTCACACCCTTTCATTTTCTAATTAAGTCAACATAAATTCTATGCTATTATTGGGTATTTTAAACTAAACCACTAATCAATCCAAATTTTTTAGGTAAGAGCGTATAAAAACACATTTTCACTTGAAAAAAATTATCAAACCCTTATTGTGCCAAATAAATTATTAAATTAACTATTATTTACAGCACCAAAAATGACGTTATTAATTATTTTTTAATTCAATTTAATATCCAACAAAATGTGACATTCTTTGAAATAGGTTGCGAAAGAAACACAAAATGGATAAATTTTAATTTGGCTATTAGAGGGTATAAAAATGATCTTACATGTTTTTGTTTACTATTATTAAAAGAACGCATGCCTTATCTATTCGTGGATCTCGTAACATTTTTTCATGCTCTATTAGATTTTATCAAAAGCAAATAATTTCATCAGTTAAATCAAAGCAGGAGATAAAAATACAAATATGCCATAAAATGATATTTGTTATGATAAACAAGTTGTCAACTACTCTTTCCGAAACTGGCACGTTTTTTGTGCATTTATATTACAACAATTAGGTCTTTAACGATAATATGAATGTAATATTTCGTGATTTATAAGGAAATTTAAAACATAAAAATAAATTTTAATTTTAACAAAATATTAAATCCATTTTAAATTTAATTTCTAATTTTTAAAATGTGTTTATTTCTTTTGAGGGCGGATCAAGCAAATTAAACGTGAACTGCTATATACATGCGCACTTATTGATTGTTTTGTGTTCAGTTCCTCCCTTTTTTCGAGGTCACAATAAAAAATTATTTGAATATGTGTTTAATTAAAACTGATTCAAATTATAAAATAGTTTCAAACATGATAAAAGTTACTTTTGCAAGCATGGGGCTCGTAATTGTTCGGCATTATCGTAAAACAATGAAAGCTTTTTTAAATTTAAAGGCCTCAAAATATTTTTGTATTTTCTTTAATTTTCAAGAGTGTTTGAGAAAATATTTTTTAAATTCTTTTGTGTATTATTTAGTTTTTTCTTAATCAATATTAATTTCTCGCATTCCAATCACTCAAATATAAATTCAACGTTAGCTTGAGCAGAGCAAAATGCTATTGATTTTTGTTCTAGAGCTATTCTCAATGGCCTACGAGGCCCTGTCTGTGGTTCTAACTTCACTATGAATATATATACCCAATCAAAAACTGGTAAGCTAAAAACTTGCTTGATGATATTTATTAAATATATTGTTTTAGATTTTTATTAAAAAATAGGATATATTATTGTAGGAGGTGTAATGTAAAAAAAGCTTCAGACGTATTCTACATGGTTTGAAAAAATAACCTCTCCTTTTAACAAAATATTCGGCCCTTTTATTACTAAAGCAGAGATTATTCGGTTACTTGAGCTGCAGGAGAGGCGAAGGTCAGAAAGAGTTGTTACAATTGACAATTTTTATTTTTCGGCAATTGCCTTTTTTTATTTGTTAGATCTGTTTGCATGTGTGGACTTGCCCATCTACCTGGAACTATAGGGGTCCTTATAAATTTATGGAAATTGACAAGACAATGTAATATAAACAAAAGTATAATGTTGGACGAATCCTTTGCTACGGTTAGCTATTTTGAGGCATTCAAAAAAAAGGACATCACAACAATTTTGTTGCTTGTACCGGATCGTTCATAAAAAACACTACTGTCAATAATTCTTGCATGCACGACTAAAGGATCGGATAGTTGAAGTCGTCTTTTTCCCATTGAGAGTATTGGCTATAATCACCTGACGGCAAACCATCAAATTAATTTTGTTGATCCAAATAATGAAGATGTCCATACTTAAAACGTTGCAAATGTGTGACGTTGGGTAAAAAAAAAGTTTTTTTTATTACTAACAACAAAACTCTAATAATAAAAATACACACCTTTGATAATTTTTTTCATCGTACAATACACAGGGATGACCTCATGGAAGCAATAGTCTTAGATTTAAGGCAAACTAGATTTTGTTAAACTTGAGTGTTCGTATCTTTAAATTATTTTACGGTAGCAACGTTTTATATTTTAATGCTGATGATATATATTTAATTTATTTTTACCCTTTTTATGTCTTAATTTTAATTAAAATATGAACAGACGCGTAGTTAGCGACATTAAACGAACATCCTTCCAGTTTCACGATTGGAAAAGAAACTTCTACCTCAAACATTATCAGTCGCTAACGTTTAAATTCTCTATTTGTAATATCTTAAAGAGTTAAATCATATGTAAAATTAAAGTCTTTGATAATTTTTTTTTATATTTTCCCAAAACCCCATCCACAGACAAAGTTTCTTTCAATATGATTCTCGAGTTTATAACAAATAATTTTGCATAATTTTCCTCTATTCGTCCAGGACCTATTTTAAAATTGATTTTACTTAAAAGGTATAAACGAACTTTTCTAAAGAACTAAACTCCAAGAAAGTATCTTATAAACTAAATGTAGTCATAATAAACACTTTCAATATATTTAATTGCTTTTTATTTTTGTTGGTATTAAAATCATGAGACTTTCAATGAATTAAGCATAAATTGTTATAAAAGGATAGTTTTATCATCAACCCGTCTATTTTTGCCAGGATTTATATATTTTTTACAATTTTGAAAATACCAATTGAATTTTAAAAATTTAGATTGTATAGCTTCATGTTATTTTTCATTAATTCTGGGAAATATAGCAGAAAAATTGTTCTTGTAGTCATTTTACTTTTTTTTTAAATTGAATTTTAATTTCTTCGCTTTTTCCGACTATGCGTCTCAATTTTATAATATTAATTGCAATTGGTAAAACTCACATTATTTTAAATTTTATATTGAGTTGCCTTATTTTTACTCACTCCGGCATCTTGATCCAATAGATAGTCTCATGATGAGAAGGAATAATAAAAGTCAAGATCAGAAAAGGCGAAATTATGCACGCGTAAATGTAATTCCTTTTTTGATCTTAAAAAAAGGGAATTATTGGTAATTAGGCCTTCACTTATTCTATTAATTATTTTATACTTTTTATACTGAGTGTTTGCGGCAGAGAATGCACAGTCGCATCGTTATAAATTTTTTCTTAGACTTATTTCTTTATGCAATGGAATAATTTTTTGGATCTTATTCAAAACCCTGAGGCCTACTTTAAATAATAATCGGAAACTATCGCAATCAAGAATTTGTCATTAATGTAATAATCGTACGAAAATAAGGCTTTTCCTTCAATAAATAGAAGTCTTCGGACTTATTACATTTATGCAACAGAATATCAACTTTATTTATACCAATTTCGAACGTTTCAATTACGTCGATATTAATTTTATAATAATTCTTGAACTCACCAAATAAATATATCACCTTTCTTTGAAAAACTAAATTTTTTACTTTATAATCGTATTCTTTTTCTCTTTTCTAAAAAGAAGCTGTTTCTAAGGGATGGGGAACCAAAGATCAAACCACAAGCGCTGAAATGGAAAAAGGTCTAAAAAAACAAATTTCCACTTAGAATAATTATTAATAGTTACATTTGGGAGTCAGAAAAAGAGCAGATATGGGCTTAAGGAGACATCGAAAAATAATTCAATCGTTTAAATGTTCCAGCAAGACAGATATCGTTTATTTAATTTATTGTTAATTTACTTTGAGTTTAACACCATCGTAAGGGCGTTGCGCCTTTAATATTCAACTTAAAAGCTCCATACATTAATTTCGTAAATCTTACTATAGAATAAGTTTCTGGTTAAGAACTAGAAAAGTCAAACCACAATATTAAATTATTTTTTCGCCTGCCATTGACTAATATTTCTTGTGTTGGTCCTTTATCAATCCCCCTTTTGTCTTTACTCCATTAAAACCACTGCAATCGATGGTTTTGATAACTTTCATTAAAAGAAACTTTAATTTATTTGAGCTCAAGATTTTAAACCATTTATCTCGGCATTAGTATTTTCAATATTATATAATACAAAAATCATATACTAATGAAATTCATAATATATCCCAAAAGTTGCATTTTTTGAAATTTTAAATATTTTTAAAAACTGTGCAATAAGCGTAAATCTTGTTTCATTTTTCAATCTTACAAGATTGCAGCTTAAAACATTCGTTCTATCTTATGTGTGAGGTGGAGAGATCCTTTTGTTAACCAGTTAGAGTTTCCTAATTCAAAGCAAACAGTCATAGATTTCTATCTATTTTGGTGTAGTTTTGTTTTTAAAACTTATTCAATCAATTTGCAGGATGTGCCATTAGAAGAGTATTGGTAACTTAAGAATTCTATAAGTGTCTTGTAAGCAAAATAAAATATAATAGAGGGCGTGTCGTTTCACAGATTGGTATTTTTTTTAGCTGTTTAAATGCATTTGGGTCACAAAATTATCAAAAAAAATGACATTAGAAATAGGTCTCGATCGTATGATGCAGACATTAATAAAGGATCTGAATATTAGTGAGCCTACCAATAAATACCCATTTAATGACCCGGCATAGCAATCTCACCTCAATCGGGTAACCTATAATATGGGAACCATTCTTAAAATTTCTTTAATTAAAGTATACAAACACAGACAATTGAGTAGGAAGTGTGGAAAGGGGTAGGCTGATCCTGTTATTTATTGGCCGCAGCGGACCAAACTGGTTTTCTGGTGGATTTTTTTCATCATATTGTTAGATTTTAAATTATAATAAATATTTTTTTATAACAAAATAATCATTGATTCAAGTTTTATTAGAATTTAAGGTTTAATGAATTGTTTTTGCCCAATAAGAAGTGCCGTGTTGAAGTATTTAAATCTATAAGCCTATATCAATGGCCTTATGACATAATTTTATTCATTGTTATTAGCAAAGTAATTTCAATGTCTCATAGCGAAAATAAACAATTTTTTAAACTTTGAATAAACATAGGAAAATAATGATATACTCACTGTTCTTATTCCCTTGTGTCGTTACTTAAGCATATCAACATTTGGGTTATATGTGGCGTTTTTATTATATTTTTGTGTCTTTGACACTTCAACACGCAATCCAAATTTTAATTCATTAAAATTAAAGAGAAAATAAAAAATTTAATTTGGGCTGGTGATCCAGCAAAGAACATATCATGATTAACCATTGAAGAAAAATTATCAATAGTTAGTCTAGAATGACAAATGCAGGCAAATTTCTTAAATATGATTGGCCAAATCGCTGAACCATAAACAAAAACTAGATTTGTGTTAAAAAAAACAAGTGGCTCAGCCTTCAACAAAGAATGTTTGGCTTCAGGCTTAGCCAAAAGCCAGCCACATTTTGCGGAGCTGCAAAGATGAGCATGAAAATATCAAATGAAATATCTTATTATGACTCACTCTGAAAGCAAACAATTATATCTCTGCAAACTAAAATTATTTATCATAAAAATTTGGGCGATATCAAGCAACAAAATGAATAGTTACGGAAGCAGGAAAAACTCCACCGAACGTTATGTTAAAGCCTTGACGTACAAGAAAATTATATGAGAAAAAAATATTTTAATTTTTTAATAAAGCTTCCAAAAGAAATCAATAATCTAATTACTTCGTTTGAGAGGTTAATTTCAATAACTCAACAGAATTTAAATGGCCGCATTCTTCCTCTTACAAGTGAATGTCGTAATATTTTTATTCATATAACCAAGGAAAGAAGGCAAAGAACAGCTGATCAAATCTTCTTATTGAAGATTAGAATTTCACAAATGATTGATAAGTCAACCATTATGAGTTAAATATTTATAATTAAAGGGTTTGTATGAAATATCGGAATAATATTCAACGAAATATTTAGTTTCATTACCATGCAATGTCCCCTTTTTTCCTCTAGAACTGTAAAATCTTACAAGCCTCTTTTGAAGAGGCTCACGGCTCCCAACCTATAGGCTCAAGCGGCATGGTAGGAACCACTGCTAAGATCAGTGGGGCTCCCCTCTCGAGCCTCACACTAAACATACTCGTTCTAGATACGCCGTACCACAGCGATATTTTCTTGATACGATGGAACTTTTGATATCTTAATGCAAAAGGATGCTGTAAAGAAATTAGTCATGGAAAAATCTCACTTGTACAGTTTTATACTGCTAAACATAGACTAGAGTAATCAGTATGAGATACTTAATAGGAAAGGACAGAAAAAAACAGATTTAAATCTTTTTTAAATAATCAATACTTTATTAATCATATTTCTTCAAAAAATAACAGAGAGTTACATTCATAGGTAATCAATAACAGCTTACCCTTTGAACATTAGAAGAACTTTAAATTTGCTGAGTAACTTTCAGTTTTCATAGGGTTTTTGCTGAGTTAAAAAATTACGAAACGTTAATGAAAGATTTTTTAAACAACTATTATTGATCTTACAAGAAACAAATCATAAATAAAATTATGGAGGCTTAAAGAAAAAAAATTCCATTGACATAGTTTTTAATTAAGTTAAAATAAGCTTGTCGTGCACTCCAGTAATTATTGGAATAGAGTTTTGATTTAAAAGTCCTCAGAAGGGATTTATTATTAGGCGTATAAAAATAAATAAAAACGTTCGAACAATAGTATGAAGAACGAAACCCTAACCGTGCCCCATATTATAAATTCTCTGTAGTTTCTGTTCAAAATCTTATAACTTAAAGAGTAATAATTTGAAAAAAAGATTATAAAAATAATCATTGTATACATTCAAATATTTTTTATATAAAAGGATTGAGAAAAGATTCACTTAAAAGCAAAGACGTTTAATTAGTCAGTAAGCTTGCATATTATATCAAAAATATTACCTCTGAAATTAAAAAAAATTAAAATAAGAAACTTAGCACTCTGGCTTTGACTTAGTGTGAAGGAGGAATAATCCATAAATTCCGTTAACACCTTCTCTACAAAATAAAAATTTCAAATAAATTGTTTGATTTGAAACAGGCTATTCTCCTTTTTTTTTAAATAAAATTTTTTTTTTATCAGAAGCCACCCAAGAGTTTGTTGAAAAATAAACCGTACTTTCCTATTATCCATCAGATGGATGAGTTATCCTACTTTGCATCCTTCAACTTATATTAAATTCATGACTATTTTGAAAAAGTTTTCAGCGATAGACACTAAAAGCAAAGAAATATCGTAAGAGGATTTGTCCGTCCCTAATTATAACAACCTCTATAATTATTTTCATCATTAAACATTATAATTCGAACGTTATATTTATGAGTGTAAAATTTGTGTCCTCTTAAATTTTATTTTTTTATACCAATTAACTATTATTTAGTATGGGGGCTCAATAATATGGCATAGCTCAGGCGCATATGTTTAAAGAAAACCTCTTGTTTCAAATAACTTATAAAATTACAATCAATTCTTAAAGTACTGCAAATTTTCTTGGTAACGCCTCGCGCATTGTCTACAATGAAAAATAACAGGCCGCGGCTGACTGGAGAAGAAAAAATAATAAAAACATAAAAAGAGTAGGGCAAGAAGAACCGCCGAAGATATCCGAAAGAATGCAAAAATGTTATAAAATATCTGTTGTAAATGAACAATGAATGTGATCATTCATCAAACTGATAAATTAGAGCATGCTCGTACAAACTGAATAAAATCTTATATTACTGGAAATATAATAATGAACGATCAGATTATTAAAACTCAAGCTTTGCCTTTTGCAAAAGAATTAAATTTTTTAAAATAAGTAAAGGTGGGTTATATAATTATAAGAAAAGGAAAAACCACTGATCTATTATTAATAAATTTTGATGTAAAATATCCAACGATTAAAAATTAAGTTCATAACTTTAATTTGGATTTTCCTGGCTAAAGAACACGGGAAACTTCTTTTGTGGGTTTTTTATTCAACAGGCTTTGTAGGATGCGAAGTAAAGAACCCATATTTTAAAATAAAATCTATTAAATTATGCAAAATTTTTTTTATTTTTCATTCCTTAAAAATTATATTTTGACCCATCAACTTCCTCCGATAAGCAAATCCCTAATGGTAGGATGCTATTTAGCTTTCGACTACTGCCTAACACTATCTGGCTCCTTCCTAATCGCCTTTATTTTTATTTTATAGATATTGAAAAAAATAATAAAATTGGCTGGCAAGCAGGCCACAATTTAAATAAATCCATCTATTTAATATTTATTTATTATTTTTATAATCTAAGTGGATAATTCCATGCGGCTGGCAGAGCGTTGAATTTGTATGCATAAATGTGCATGCATTCGTCTGCGTTTAATTTAATATTTTCTCCACCTATTTAAGCGCCTGGCTAAAGTTTTAACAAACTACTAAAAAAATAACTTAAAATTAGAAGACCTTTATAATTTAGATGAATTTGGGCTATTTTGTCGCATGCGCCCAACGGCAACAATTATAAATTTACAAATGAAAAGGGGGAGAAGAGCCGAGATGGAATATCCTACTCTGATGATTCGGATAAAAGGAAACCTTGGGGGATAGAAAAATATTTATCCATGAAAGTTAAAAAAATATTAATTTTCAAAGTCTATTCACCTATTATATCTATCAATAACAACACGTTAGGTAACATTTAAGAAGCATGAAAATTATTTAAAAAAATTTGGATAAAAACCAAAAATTAGAATTAATTGTAGACGATGATGGGCCAGGTCATAATACTCAATCTCTCGAAAATATTAAAATAATATATCTCTTCCAACATGTTATAGAAAAATAAGCAACTCCTTGATACAGGGATTAAAGTCTGTTATAACATTTTACATTAAAGAACAGATAAAATTTGTTCTGATAAAAATGAATTAGGATTCAAATAACAAATCCCATTTATTTTAAGAGTGCATCGAATGTATTTTGGTTGTAGGAAGAGAAGTTTTTTAACATTGTGAATTTATAATTGTTGACTTAACACAATAATTACCAACCCAATCCGTTAGAAATCACGATAAAAAAACACAAAGAGCACATTGACGGCCAAACTTAGGAACTTAAGTTATTTATTTATAAATTAGATTTTGGGAATCATTTACGCCTACAATAATATCTTGACATTGATCTCGAAAAACATATTCATCAAACAGCCGAAACTATCGATATTATTTAAAAGATTAAGGAGAATGAGCTGATCGAAAAGTAAGAGCATTGTTGGTGTCTTTATGAATAGGAGCTAGTGGTTCTGCCTGTAAAGAGCCAGTTTCTAAAAAAGAAGCAATAAAGTGTATTTATGAAAACTAAAGAAATTTTATTCGAGTCAAATTCACCCAATTAAAAAAAATAATGCGTCAAGAAATTCAAGGAATATTAATTGCAGAAAAGAGATCTCCCAAACCATATAAAGTAATATCTAGATTCGTGGTTTGTAAAAATTTTGGATTTTCTGAACCAACCTCTTGTCTGCATATAACACTACTTTCAATATTTATTCAGGAATATCATCCTTAAATTAATTTAAAAAACCTTTATTTATATATGCCAGTCTACTACAAAAATATGATATATGTAAATTTTGAGCCATTAGGTTATTTTTTCACGTTTGCCGATTAGTTTTGACCAAAGTTAACATTTATATTTTTAAAGTGATGATTTCATTTTTTAAAAGTTAATTGGGATTTATTTGTCACAATTGAGGTAAATTCTACTGCGCGCGCGCATTGGATAGGAAATCCCAAATATAATTCCGTTTCGCCGTACCCCCCACAAAATATAAAAAATTATAACGATATTTGGCTGATTTACTGTATTTAATCAAAATTGAAAACAAGTACAACAACAAAATTGAAATCTTTCTTCTTTTATCTAATATTTCAAAATTTGTTAAAAACATAATTTATGTAATACGGCAGAGATACAAAAATTAACTTAGGAGGTTAAAAATCGTATATTTTATTCACTCCCCTTATGACTGAAATTTGCTTATATTTTCTAATAATAGGTTCAAAAATTAGTCAACTTTTAAAATGACCGTTAAGGAATCTCCAAAAGTACGATATTCCAAGATGACAGATGTTGAGTGGGTGCAATTCGCATGCTAACGCTAATTTCTTGGCAATGGACTAACACAAACTAGAAGACGATGAAGGCCCAGTAAGATTTTACGCATCCAGTCGATTAAAAAAAACTTCTCCTTAGGACCTATGGTTATAATAGGCACAGAAAATTTGAAGACTATTTTAAATTAAATTTGTATACATCAAAAATAATGATTTTATTTTAGGCCTTGTTTTTTCTTATCTTTAGATTTTTTGATAGCAGTATCTATTGAACGTGTTTTCCAGGTGCTTTTTGATAATTTTATAGGTCGAGAACCAACATATTTTCCATTCATTTCTTTAAGAGCATTCATATAATCTTTAGGATCTTTAAAACTCAAAAATCCGAATCCTTTGCTTTTATGAGTTTTTTTATCCCGAATAACTCGAGCACGCTGAAGGGATGGATATGCTCGAAATGCATTCCTAAGAGTATCTTCTGATACCTCATTACCCAGATCTCCACAAAATATCCGGTGATCATCTATTTATTATAATATATTAATACTAGGGTCCCATTGCGCAAGTGTTGGATCTTCCCATAAATTTTCCCCAACAAGTCGTATATTTGCTCGAACATACGAAGGAAGATTTGAATCAACTTTAATTTTCTTGCCCATATGATTTATTTTTGCTCCACTTGCAATTTTAGCAATTGGATCGTTTTTCTTAATTTAATTTTAATTATGTATGAACTTTTGATTTTTTTACACCTAGGCCTACGATCTTAAAACCTTCCGGTGCCATATCAACCGTTGGAGGTTTTACTGGATTTAACAGCACCTTGGCATCTAAAATATTTACAAAAAAAAAGAAAAAACCTTCATTAATCAGATTATGTTTGACCAAAAATTCTTTTGGATAATAACTATATCAAAATTGAATTATAATTTACTTATAGTAAGAATGGCTTCCCATTTTGATAATTCTATTACGCCTGCGTGTTACTCAAATTACGTTTTTAAGGGCAGATACCACAGAACAAAACGATATAATTTTTTAAATTGCCTAATATTGATTGATTTAAGATAAAAAAAATTATATGCTGTCAACAAAAATTTTCACATAAAAAATGTGGGATAAACCATTTCTCTAAATCCTATAGTGTGCTCATAAGATTTTAAGCC